>JAOSBN010000008.1:39567652-39585353 GCA_027563595.1 Erythroxylum suave
AGTAGGTGCGGTCTTGATGCAAAACCACAGACCCATAGCTTATTTCAGCAAAGCTTTTTCAGCTGGGAACCTTTCTAGGTCAGTCTATGAGAAGGAATTGATGGCTTTAGTGTTGGCAGTGAACCATTGGTGTCATTACTTGCTTGGGCGACCCTTTGTGGTTTATTCCGATCACAAAAGTTTACGTCATTTGTTGCAGCGACGAATTACCACAACGGATCAGCAGTGCTGGATGTCCAAACTCCTAGGCTACCACTTCGAAATCAAGTATAAACCGGGTCCTGAAAACAAGGCAGCTAATGCTTTGTCACGGATTAATGAAGAAGGGGAATTTCAAACCATGGTGTCTTTTCCAATGTGGGCAGATGAAAAACAAATCCAGCAAGAGGTACAACATGATCCGGTACTGTGTAAAATTATTCAAGAAGTGCAACAGAAGCCAAACCCCAGATCTGGGTTCTCTTGGCATCAGGGGGTTCTCTTGCATAAAGGTAGGCTGGTTATTTCAGCTACTTCTCCATTGGTTCCAATCCTCCTCAAAGAATATCATTCTTCTCCTATTGGGGGCCATTCAGGATTTCTGTGCACCTATAGAAGGATTGCTAGTAATCTCTATTGGATTGGCATGAAGAAGACTATCCAAGACTTTGTCAAGTCATGTGACACTTGCCAGCGACAAAAGTATGCTGCAACATCTCCTGGAGGTTTGCTACAACCCTTACCAATTCCTAATCAAATTTGGGAAGATATTTCGATGGACTTCATCACGGGACTTCCAAGATCTAAAGGATTTGAGGCAGTGCTGGTTGTGGTAGATCGGCTCTCAAAATATGGCCATTTCATTCTCTTGAAGCATCCATATACTGCCAAGAGTGTGGCTGAAGTGTTTGCTAAAGAAATAGTGCACCTACATGGAGTCCCCTTGTCAATTGTAAGTGATCGTGACCCTTTGTTTGTAAGTCATTTCTGGAAAGAATTATTTCGCTTACAAGGAACCGTGCTGAAAATGAGTTCGTCTTATCATCCGGAAACGGATGGACAAACTGAGGTTCTCAATAGGTGCTTAGAAACCTACTTGAGATGTTTTGCTTCTGAACAACCTAAGCATTGGTCCTGTTGGATTTCATGGGCTGAATTGTGGTATAATACAACTTTTCATATCTCCACAAGGTCAACACCATTTGAGGTGGTGTATGGGAGGAAACCACCTACACTTGTTTGGTATTTACAAGGGGAGACAAGAGTTGAGGCAATGGCTAGAGACCTACTGGACGGATGAAGCCTTAAATCAGCTAAAGTATAATCTGTAAAGGGCTCAGGAGCAAATGAAGAAGTATGCAGACAAAAGGAGAACTCCTCAATCTTTTCAAGTAAGAGAGTGGGTTTTTCTTAAAGCTACACCTTCATAGATAGCTGACCGTGGCCAGACGCATCAACCAAAAACTAGCAGCAAGGTACTTTGGTCCCTTTCAAATTATGGAGAAATTAGGAGCAGTGGCCTATAAACTCAAACTACCTCCCAACTCTTGTGCTCACCCAATATTCCATGTTTCACAACTGAAGAAGGCAGTGGGCAATTATTCGGTGGAGGCCTCTTTACCAGATGGTATGGAAGTAAAATTGGAGGATATGGTGGAACCTGAATGTGTGCTGGCCAGCACAACAGTTGTTGCATCTGGGGATTCAACACAGCAGTGGTTGGTTAAATGGAAGGGTCAGACAATGGAATAGGCAACATGGGAGGATGAATACGTGATTCGGAGCCAATTCCATCACTTCAGCCTTGAGGACAAGGCTGCTCTTTCAGGAAGGGGCAATGATAGACCTTAGGGGGGAGAGAGCAATGTAGCATATGAGAGAGACATTAGCAAAGGGAATAAACCGTTAGCGTGGAAGGTGTATTCTAGAAGAAAGAATAGGGGGCCAGAGGGAAGTTAGTTATCAGCTGAGGTGGCAAATTAGTTAGAATAACATAATGTACCTAGGGAGGGAATTTAAGGAGGCGAGGGAGAGAAGGGAGAGGATAGGCAGAAAAGTGAGAACAATTTGTGGCAGAAGGATATTCATACCTTCTGAGGAGCAATTCTGCTCTGGTTAGGGAGATACTCTATATTGCTATACTATACTGATCTTTACTCTACGATCATATTATAATAATACAGTAAATCTCTAACATTCTAAGGCTAGAGTTCTATCAGAACATCCTAAAGAGTGGCCTAAATGGTTAAGTTGGGCGGAGTATTGGTTTAACACCACCTACAACAGTGCGATTGGCATGACTCCCTTCAAGGCGCTATATGGCAGAGAACCCCCCACTCTTTTCAAGTATACTGGTGAAGGATCTTTAGTAGAGGACATCAATCGACAACTGGTGGACAGGAATCGAATCTTGGATGAATTGAAATCTAATTTGTTGAAAGCCCAACTGCAGATGAAGATATATGCTGATTCCAAGAGAAGACCGATGGCTTTTGAGGCAAGAGATTTGGTTTATCTAAAGTTGCAGCCTTACAGGTTCAAATCACTAGCTGTCAAGAGTAATGAAAAGCTCAGCCCGAGATATTATGGCCCTTACCCAATTACAACCAGCAACAATACAGCAAAAGGAGAAATACAAAGTCTAGCAATTCAGGCAATATGTGAGGGTAAATTGGGGAATCTTAAAGGGAAGGTGAGTCATGCAGGTGTTAGTTAGAAAGGGGAATAAAATGTTGTTATGGGAGAGAGAATAGGCATTCGGTTATGATATGCTAAAAGGTGGATTTCTGGAGATTTAGCTAGCTCTCAAAGTCTAGCTGATGAATATCGTTATCATTGTTCATTCATCTCTTTTCCATTTTTCTTCCTATTCTATTGCTGTTTGCATCTGCTTCTAGTGCAGGTTTCTGCTACTTTTGGTTGTCTTTTGTTAGAGAAGGTGGACTCTAACATACCATAACTTATTTTTTAAAAGATTCCTTGACAACAAGCACCACTTGAAAATGAGGCTCACAATCATATATAAATGATCAAACACGAAAAATGAGGTTCAAATCTGAAACTAGAAACTTGGATTGCACAATCATCTTCGAGAATTATGGAATTCACAGGAAGAATACTGAACAAATTGTTATCAGAAAGAATCTGAATATTTTCTCATATCAGTAACCGCAACTCATAACTAGTTATATACAAAATTTAGTCCACTAACTGTCAAACAAAATAACTACTACTCAACTCACTCGTTCACGTGGAAAAATAAATAAATGAGTATATGACGGGTATGACTTAACATGTCAACCCATGAGAAGGCCTCACGGGTGTGACTTAACATGTCACACCGGTGACATATAGCTATTCATAACTATTTGTTCAAATACCCAGATTACAAAGACACACTGTTGGATCAAGAGTTTGAAAAACCAACTAGTATGAGTCTCATAAAAACTAGTTTATCTCGCATTACTCAGCACTGAAATCATGGAAGAAAAGAAGCAATCCATAGATGGACTCAACCCAATGCACAGCAATCATGGAAAATGCCAATATGACATTCAAAGCAAATCTACTAATTTGCAACAGTCTCAAGGAGACAAGAGGCAGAACATGGATGCTTTAAGAAGTTCAAATTGTTCTCTATTCTACTTAATTTTAAACTAAATCAAAACAGTGGCTGCAAAGGGTCGTATCCAAAGAGGAGCAGACAAAACGATAGAAACATAACAAGAGACAAGGCATCCTTAAACAGCATCAAGATCTAATCTGGACAAACTAGTAGGCAACACCTAATGAAACAAAAGGATCATGAATTTCTACATATCGAATGCAAAAATTCCAAGTATAAACATCTTATCTAAGTACATAAAGTATCAATGAGACCCATCAGCAGGGGAATCAACTTCAGCTTCAATAAAGAAAAATATGATAATGACAAAGGTTGAAAGAATCTGGAAAGCACAGAGGTAATAGTTCCGGAAAAATAGATAAGAAGTATCACTAAAAGACAAAATGACAATGCGAAGCGAATATAACCTGTAGTATTGTTTCCACTTAAATTCTAAATTTAGCTAGAAAAAGAGAGAGACCAGAATCTTCAACTCTCGAACAAATTTTGAACTACATCCATTTGATAAGAGAAGTTTTGGGGAAGCAAAAAGTTAGATATCTAAATCTTCAATTACACGCTTGTGAACTTGCAAGTTTGATAACTACAGAACCAGACCTAAAGAAAAACCAAACACAAAGAAGCTCGTACTACTACACACCAGATAAATCTTGCTGCCTTGGCTGGCGAATCGAAGCAAATCCTTGGCTAAATCAAGAGCTTCCTTGAGCGAAACAAGAGCTTTAGATGTCTCTTCGGGGATCGGATCTCTGGTGTCACGAATCTCCTCGAACATTGGCGTCAAGAGTTTCAACCGCCTGGCTAGATTGCAACACTGCTTCTTGATCGTACCATGGTAGTCGGAGACGGAGGCTATCTGGTTCACGGTCTCAATCAAACTCTCCATCAATGATCCTCTGTTCTCTTCCTCCATTGCTGCCACCAGATCTCTGACTCACCTCACCACAAGTGCAGTAAACAGAGATATGTGGACGAGGTCGTGGTTGACTTTTACTAGCAAGCTAGACTTGAAGGCCAACAAAGGGGATTAGTGGAGAGGAGAGAGCGTGATGCTGGCGTGTTGGGGGTTTTGGGTATTTTTCTCTTTAGCTTTCAACGTTATCGCGTGGAACTTTGGGACAGGGCTTAAGCCGCCGTGGCGCATAATTCCTCATTTGCCCCTACCGTACATAAACAATTGTCAGCTGAATTAGAATTTTCTAGAATCAATTTCCATCGTCTACACTTCAATTATTATATTTGTATGTTAAGAAAAGGTTGTACGAATCCAAGGTGACAAGCAAGGGCGTTGTGAGTGAGTGAGATCCATCATAATGTTCTCCATATTAAATGGAGCGTTAACCCTTCCCATCTTACGTATTGCGTAGAGGCTGTTACGAACCGGAGCAAATAGATTCTAGCGCTTTTTACATTAAATAAAGTGATTAAGTAACTACTTCTACATGTGATTTCTTATCTTTTTTTTTTCTACTTTGAAGTCGTCATATAATTCCTAGCGTTTAATCAATTACCATAAATCTATCTTTAGATTATTATTTAATTTACTTTTCATAATTAAAAATATATGTTAGTTCTAAGGTTGAAAGTTGAGAAATTTATTATAATCATTTTTAATATTATTAATATTTACAAAATAGTATTATTTATTTTCTAAATTTTAATATTGTTAAATTTCTATTGAATGTATTGTTAACCAAATAATATGATATGTTAACTGGTGACTTGAATTGTCTAAATGTTGAAGTCAATTTTATTAATTTAAACTATATTAATATCGTCAAAAAGAATTGGGCAAGAAAATCCCACCCGAAGCATACAGAGAAGTGCTCGTGACAATCGACGGCAAGTACGTGGTGTCGAAGATGTGGTCTCCATTGGTTTTCACCGCCAGGATCAATCCTCTGTTGCGGGGATTAGGGCCTTTAACCTACCTTCTTCTGATTTCAATTTATAGTCGTTTTCTAGGGTTGGTTTTGCATAAGAAAGAACGTGAGTACAGTCTTATTGTTAGCGACCGTAGTGAAGAGTTTTAGTTGCTTGAGATTAAAGGAAGAGGAGAACACGATCTAGTGGATGGTTTGTTTCAAGTTCAAAAATTTTGATGACATAGGTTTTGCAGCAGTTCAAGTTCATGAATTTTGGAGGGAATGGGACTGACAAGTATGCGTGAAGAAGAGAATCGAGTCAAAAGAAGAAGTTAAAGTTGTTGAATGAAGTGGGCAGCTTGATTGGCCATGTTATTTTGAATAGTCATAACACATAAATGCAGAGAATCGAGTCAAAAGAAGTTGTTGAATGAAGTGGGCAGCTTGATTGGTCATGTTATTTTGAAGAGTCATAACACATACATGCAGGTCGCTACTGTTTTTTTTCTCTTCGAAAACGAGGCCCTCGACTCGAATTGTCAGCTTGCAAGTAATTTTGTTTACAATAAGCAGGATGCTTGTGGGTGGATAAAGGTTAAAGATCACGATTTTCTCTTGCGTGAAGCGGGAGGAGGAGAGCAATTTAGGGATATAGGAACTGTGGTTAGAAGACAAAGGGCGTATTTCTTGGTTTGAGTGAGATTTTCTTTTGTTTTAGGATTTAATTGATATTTTCTTAATTATAAAGTATATACTATAAAAATAAAATAAAATGTTAAAGCATAAATAATATTATTTTATAAATGTTAAAAAGGAAAAAATATTTAAAATGATAATACAATTTAATTGGATCTTAATGCAAAATATAGGGAATATTTTCTAATCTTTTATATAATCCAACTTTCTATATTAATGATTTCAGGTCATTCTTCTCAATAACTCAATAACACTTTTGATTTTTCTAGATTTTCTAGTTTTTTCATCTATTTGGTTTAGTTTTTAAATTAATTTTTCATAGCATTTACAGTCAGTATTTATTATTCTATTTTTAATTTTAGTAATTAAAGATTCTGATTTTTTTGAATTTTATTAAATCCATTAAATTTTTGTGATTGATAATTTTGATTTTTATTTAGTAATGGTTGTATTCCAATAATTAATTCCTTTAATTGAATTTCAATATTAACTTATTTTTCTAATAATTCAGATAATTGTTTAGTATCACTCTTAATGTATTCTGAAGATGACGTGATAATTCTTGAAGTTGTATTTTAATATTAAGTAATTCATCAACTAGTTGTTCTGTGTTCTTTTCTACTTTTTCATTTAATTTTCTAGGTTCAACAAGCCTAATAGGTTTTTCTAATCTAGCAGATTGTGATCACAAAAGACTAGGTTTTTTTTCTAAGTATTTTATTTTCATATAAAGATAAGCGGGGAGTATCGTCTAAACTTGTTATGTTTTATAGTTTTACAGGATATTTAATATTTGGTAATTTTCTCAAGCTAGTTTTTAAATTTATTCCAACTTTTGCTACATCATTAAATAATTGGTCAATATAACTTCGATATGTATTTTTAAATTTAATACTATGATGAGAATTAGTTAAAGCATAACTTATGTGATAAGTAATTGAAAAAGAATATTGTCTCATAGTCATTATTTCTCGATAAAGTTTATAAGATATAATAATTGTTTCGTCTAAATTTTGTAATTGCAAAGGAATTCCTAATTTAAAGCGATTTGATTTTTCCATAAGCTAGATTTCCATTCATGATTCCAATTACTTTATCTTTTAAATAATTCATTCTTTCATCAATTATTGCCATTCTCATAGGATAATCTATTCCTTTTTGAAAGGTGGACTTTAACAAAATTTGGACTGTTCAAAGATGTATATATTCAATTTTATGTCTCTTTTCTTCAGGGATTTTTTGTAGCTGTTTATAAATTTGTTCTTGATCTATTAAACTTATTCGAATATATCCATTGCATTGATCTATTCTAATAGGTGTTTCATGTACAATTTTTCCATAATAAATGATATTTTCTATTAACTAAAATTTTAAATGGACGGTGTGTGATATCTTGTCCATCTTTTAGATTTAATTGTGTTTTTGCTATTTGCTTTTGTTTTTCTTGTGATAATAATATATTAATATGGAAAGTTCCAGTAGATTTGATTAATGCTAAGCTGCAATATCTAGTCTTTCTTTAATAGGAATTAAGCCATTATTATTAATACAAAATTGTAAATAGTTATATCTTCTTTTATAATAATCTTTTTCTAATCTATAATCAATGACTAAATTTTCTAAACGAATAAATTCTGTTAGTAATTGATTGTAGGATGTGCCAAAAGGTAGCCGACCTATGTATCTATACTTGCATCAATTTGTACTAATAATGTATCTTTAGCATTATAATTATATAATGCTGGCAAATCTTTGAGGAGATTTTTAAGTATCCATACCGTTGATGTATCTTCCTCTGTCCATATCCATTGGGTTTTTGTATTGCATTTAAGTTATAACTTTTTTTTCTTTCTTTAGCTAAATCTTTTAGAAATCTTTGATAAGATATATAATTTCATAATCCAAGAAAATTTTTGAACTTTAGTGATATTTTTTAATGTCTCTAGAAATTGTAGTAATTTTTCAAGAATATTAGGTGGTAATTTTAAAAATCATTATTAAATTATATACCTAAATTTTCAATGTTTTGTTGGGCCTTTTTTTGGCTTAAAATTAATCCTTTCTAGTGAGAGCTGTTTTTTTTTTACTTTTTTCAAATGATCTTCTTTATCTTTATTTGAAAATATAATAATATCATCAATATAGACTAATGTAAATTCTTCTAATCCTTCTAAATTATTATCCATAAATCGTTGATAAATAGCAGGAGCTTGTTTTAATTTGAAAGATAATGCATTCCATTGATAATGTTTTTGTGGTAGACATATAAAAGTTGCTAATGGTTTTGTATCTTTATGTAATCTTAGTTGCCAATAACCAGATTTGACATCTAGTGTGGCAAACCAATGATGTCTTTTTAATCTATTAATATTATAATCTTTTCTAGGTAATTTGTATGCATCACCTATAGTAGCTTTATTTAGTTCTTTAGAATTAACTACCATTCTTCTCTTGTTTTTGTTCTGAATCGTTATTTGCATAGAAGGCTGGAGCAGAATGTTTACTTGTGCTTAGTGCTATTAATTATTTGTATGATAAATTCTTTAACTTCTTGTTGTGTATATGAGATATTATTTTTAATATTGATTTCCTTTGTAGGATCTTTTAGTTTTATTGCAATTAATTGATTATTAGTATTCTTTTTAAGGTCTAAAGAATTTTCGCTACAAACTTGTTTTATCAAAATTTTCGATTTCATTTTTTAAAGTAAGATTATTAAGAAGATAAAATTGTAATTGATTTAATTTTGCTGTTATAAGTTGTAGATTTTTATAATAAGTTGTATGGTATACAGGAATTTTAAGGATTATCGATTTTTGGTTTAAAGATTTTATTATTAACATTCTTAACGTTATATAATGTAGATATTGACAAAAGGGATTGCATAATTTTAGAAAATTACTTCCTAAAATTAGTGGTAATCCTAATTCCTGTTGATAAATCGAAGGTATAATAAAGTATAGTTTCAATAATAGTATTATTATAATAGCTTACATGTTATATAGACTTTATACTTCCATTTGCTATTTTGATTTGTAAAGGTTTATTTAATTTTTCTAATTTTGTAAAAATGTTCTAGATGCTATATAAATAGTAGTGCCTGTATCTATATAGTCATTGACTTTTTTATTCTGAACAATTACTTGGATAAATGTTGTATTCGGATTCAGTTATTTATTCTTAATTTTGGTTGTCATATTGATATAATGAAGAGATTGTAGAGTTTGTTTCATAATATGATTCAATGGGTTCTAAATTGTACTTAATTGCTGAATTTCTAATATTAAGTTTTTATTTATATTTATTTTGATTTCGTTTTGGACATGTATTTGCATAATGACCTTCTTCTTTACATAGCCAGCATTTACAGTTTTATTTTGAGGACAATATTTTTTCTGTAGTTTAAATTGTCTATACTTTTTTCTTCTAAAAAGGTTTCTATGCGGTTTAAATGGGGATTTTTTATAATTGTGTTTAGGATATTTTCGCTACTTATATTTATTGTTAGGCTTCAATTGTTTTGAATGAAAAGAATCACATCTATATTTTTAAGGTACTTTCGAATATTTTAAACATCATAACTGAATATTTGTATGTCTTAAATTTTTCTTTAGTTTGGCTTCCAAACATTTTTTGTGATAATACCTCTTTTACTACTGAAATAGCTCCTCCTAAATTGTAAGCTACTAAATTATCTTGTTGTTTTATTAAAAATAATTATTCTATTGTTTTATTCATAGCATAAGGTAATTTTTTTGTATAGAGCTTTTTATATAAATTTCTTGTTTAGGACGTGTTAATTTATAACAATATTTTTTATAGTCATAAATATATTCTTCTAATAGTAGATGTTACATATTCTTATATTATTACAGCCATAATGCATTTTTTTCTTTCTTCATTTTCAATTTCTTGTTTATATGAAGCTATATCTTTTCCTATGAATTTCTTATAAATTTCGTTAGTTATACTTGAAAAGCGTTTATAGGTTCAATAGCATTAAGAAATTCAGTAGTATTTTCTAATTTCTATCTCATTATCTAATAAACAATCTAATACTATACCTATAGATTTATAGGTTATAAAATTCCATATAGTATTTATATTAGTTATTTCGCTTTTGATTTTTCTAGATTTTCTAGTATTTCATCTATTTGATTTTGTTTCTAAAGTTATTTTTCATAGAATTTTGAGTCATTATTTATTATTCTATTATTAATTTTATTAATTAAAGATTCTAATATTTTGTGAATTTCATTAAATTATTATGATTAATGATTTTTATTTTTATTTTTATTTAGTAATGGCTATCCTACAGTAATTAATTCCTTTAATTGAATTTCAATATTAATTTGTTTATCTAATAATTCAGATAATTGTTTGTAACACTTATAATGTATTCTTAAGATTACTTGATAATTCTTGAAGTTGTCTTTTAATATTAACTAATTCATCAACTAGTTGTTTTGTGCTCTTTTCTACTTTTTCATTTGATATTCCAAATTTAGTAAACCTAATCTTGATCACAAAAGGCGAGGTTTTTTTTAAATATTTTATTTTCACATAAAGATAAGTGAGGAGTATCATCTAAACTTATTATGTTTTGTAGTTTTGGAGGATATTTAATATTTGGTAATTTTCTTAATCTGGTTTTTAAATTTGTTCCAACTTTTGCTACATCGTTAAATAATTGGTTGATATAAATTCTATATGTATTTTTAAATTCAATATTATGATGAGAATTATTTAAAAACATAACTTAATTGATAAGTAATTGAAAAAGGATATGGTCCCATAGTCATTAAATCTTCTCGATTTATAAGCTATAATAATTATTTCATCTAAATTTTGTGATTGTAAAGGAATTCCTAATTTAAGGTGAGTATTAAATTTGATCTTTCCATACGCAAGATTTCCATTCATGATTCCTATTGGACTCCAAATTCTTCTTTATTATTTTAGTAAGCATGAATTGAATGAATTTTATGATCTTGTTGGATAAACTGTTTTTTTAGAGTTTAAGTATTATGTCAAGTTTAGGAGGATTTATTTCATAGATTGATGGAAATTTTGAAGTATTAAATGGAAGAATTAAGATTAAGTTAGAGTATAGCATGGTGTAGGTGACATTGAAGAATTAAGAATGTATAAGGGTATTTTGGGTAGATCACTTAAGATTAGGAGTTCTAAGGCATTAAAGCAAGGGTAAGGTGGACTTTCCTCACCCATTGAGGGTAGAATGGGAAGAGGAAAAGGTTGTCTTGTAGATGAAAAGGCCAATGTTTCAATGGTGGTTTGATGTATTTGATGATGAGAGTAGATAAGGAAAAAAAGAAGAAAAGATAAAGAAAGAGTTAGAAAATAAGATCTGGCATGATCGTGTATGAAGCAGCAATATAGTAGTGGGCCCTTTGGCACAATCGTGCATCTTGTGCATTATTATGATAGAGAGTTGGAGAAATGTCATGCCCACGTATGACCATGTAAGAATCATTTTTTTTATTCACAAATTTTTTTTACTTTTGACAATTTAGGGATATTTTTAGAGCAAAAACATATAGAAATACCCTAAATAAAACCTAGAAGGCTAAACAATGTAAAAAGGAAGAGGAAAACACCAAAAGGCAACTATAAAATATAAAAAAAGGATATTAAAAAGAGCAAAAGCTATAGTTTTTAGTTCAAGGAAAAGAAGAGAAGACATCCAAATTCAATCCTCTACTATTTTCTTTTGTTTCCTTGTTATTATTGAATGTTATTGATGATTCAATTGTCAATATAGTTACATCTATGGAATGCTAAATTTCTTTAAGGATGATTTATTTGTTAATTTTATATTCTTGATTTGATGAAATATGCATGTGATGCTTATTGTTGAATTGAGAGATTAGATTGGATTATTGATGTTATGTTACACAACAAGAGATAGTACTCAATAGACCTATAAACATCATATTAACAAGCAATCGAAGAGAGATCTTAATTATTTATTAGTTACTGATATGATTGCTTTAAATTCATTTACATAGTTAGGAAGAGTTTTGATAGTTTGAGATATCATAATTCATTTTTTATCTATTTTAATTAGGATTACTTGGTTTGATCTTAAGAGAGGGCAATCCTAATTATAGGATATCTAGAGTTAGGTAGTATTAAATCAAGAAGGTAAAGTGAAAACAATTAAGGGCAAAAGTAATTCTTAGTTTGCATTATTAATCAATCAACCAATTCACTGCTGCTTATTTCATTGTTTAAAATATCAATTTTTTATTTAGATTACCAATTATGTGTCCGATTGTGTTTAATAAAGTGAAAAGCAACAAATGCTCAGCCAAAGAAGTTTTCTTTTTATAGTGCATGGATCGAAAAATTAAAATCAGCACTCCTTATAGGATTAATCTACGCGGTCAAGAATTGGTGAGTTTGTAAGCCTATGGTAGTGTAGTATCTTAGAGGGAGTATTGAGTGAAACATTAACCTTAAACACTTGAGTGAAATGAGTGAACTTCGTGAGGAAAATCCATCTTAGTTTTATTTTACCTTTGATTAATGGTGTCTACCTTTGACTTTGTTTATGTATTATGATATATGTAGTACCTCCATACTTGAGTTTATTGAAGTTTTAAGGATTACGTATACTCGATCTTCTTTTAAAACAAATTAACAAAATATCTTGATTATTTTAAATTGCTTGAGGACAAGCAATAGTTAAGGTGGGGGGGGGGGGGGTTTATAGGATTGAATCATCTTATATTTTCTTATGAATTTCAATTTATTTTCAATACTATTGTTGTGTTTAAATACTCAATTTGCGTTCATCTAGTGTTCACATATAGATTAAAGGAGTGAACAAAAATATATGCTAAAAGGAAGAAGTTTGATAAAGTTTGGAGAGCCATCTATGGAAGAGAAACCATTAAGGGCACTCAGAGGAGAAAGGAGAATTAGAGAAGACCCAAGAAATAACCCAAGGCCACGATTATGACAAATATGCCATAATCGTGATAGAAGATTGATCCCGGGCCATGATTATGGGGAGTCATAAACATAGATCCACGATCGTGGGGAGTCAGTCATAATTGTGATAGAGAGTATATAAGCTGGCTGCACATAGACAGACACGAAAGACCTTTTGAACTTTAGTTGTTGAGGGGTTTTTGAGACTTTTGAGGCATAGGAAAATCCTAGGTTTTACCCTAAATGGAATATACTACAAAAAGAAAGAGAGGAATTAAAGGATTAGCTTCCAATCTACCACTTTTAGAAAAACTCAAAGAAGAGAGAGAGACTCTCAAAATCTGTCATTTTTGAAAGCTCCAAGAAGAGAGGAGGAACAAGTAGAGAATTTTTTTGTATTTTTCGTAAGTGTAGTTATTCTCTTTCAGTTTCAATGCTTTATTTTCATATTCATTCAATTAGTTAAAAGCTTTCTTAGCGTTACTCCCGTTTTTACATGTTCTAGAATATTTAGAATGAATGTTTGATGAAATTTGTCATTGAACTTTATGAATTTTGTAAGGAATCTTTATGTTATATCAATGGATGTTTATTCCCTCAACTTTCCAATTTTAATCTTAGTTGTTTGAGCTTATTTATATCATTTTTCAGATCTGAATTTTTTGTTTATTTGAATGTTTAATTGTTTATGTTATGGGGTTTTGCTTATTTGTCATGGTCTTGATTAATTTGTGCTTAATAATTAGGATTTATGCTTGTTCTCAGATTCATGATCAATTAAATTAGGCTTTTGTGTAAGTTGTGCGTGGTGGAATTTTCATTTTGATGCAATTATTTTAGAGTTTGTAATTTGGGTTATGATTAGTCATTCGTTAGCATAAAGAGTTTTGATTTCTATTAAGTTAATATTGAATTTCGATTTTTATCACTTCGTTTATAATTTTCAGCCTTGGTTTTATTTGATTGAGTATGCGTTTTGTTTATTTAATATCAATTATGCTTAGGGGTTTGGAGATATTATAAGGATGAAGGGATGGAAATTGTGAGAATGGAGTTGAATTTTTCTTAAATTGGTGCTTGTAGGTCTAGGTTGGTTTGGGATTTTGGATAAATGTAATGAATTATGAATTGCTTATAGGTTTGATCACCCTTTAGGTAACTTTCTAATCTTAAGGCTAGGGTTGAGCTTGTGATATGTGATAGTCCATAGTGGTTCTCGAAAATAGCAATATGTTGGTTGAATTTGTCAGGATACTTAATCAACTAATCTAGGATCCCATACCTTTGGGTGACACTTTCAGTGCTTATAAGTAGGTGGCCTAAGTTAGTTGTTTCGTAGTACCTAATGCATCTTCGCTGTTAAACTTAGAGAGCCTATGCTAGGTTATAATAGAGATCAAGGCATTTCTAGAGCTTATTAGTTTTGCCTATTTTAAAGAAATTAAGGATTCGAGAACTTAATTGACTCCATAGGCTAACACTATGATGAGACTACCCTTTTGTTTAGATTCAAGGATCAATGAACATCCTGGACTCCCAAAGATATCTCCAGCCCACTTCTTTACCATTGTTATCAGACTTTCCTAAATTTTTTTTATGCTTTTCTTTTAGGTTACGTTCATTGCATATTAGCTGTCTCGTCTTCATCATCTTAGGGCGTTCTGTTTTCTTTTGTTACAGCATTTGAAATAACATTTGCATCCTAACTCTTTGTAGTTCGACCCTAGCTCACCATTTACTGTATAGTTTGTAGTTAGGAATGATAATGCTATCCTCCCACAACTTATTATCATCTCTTAGACACTTGATTGGGATCTCATTTGGGATTTCTTTGGTTACTTTAATACTTTCATAAATTCGAGCATAGCCTATTCTCTTTTTTGTAATTGTACTCTTATCCATATTTAAGGGCTTCCCAGTATGACTAGGTAGTTGACTGAGACCCTCAGTAGTCCAGTACTTAAGGGGAAAATTATGAAAATTTATCCAAATAGGGAGTCTTTGGATTTTGATTGTTTCAAACTTTAGACTTGATTTCCATATTTGTAAAAAAATTGGTTGGTTCCCTATAGGCCTTCTTCGAGGATTTTATGAGATGCAGCTGAGGAGGAGAAAGTGAAAAGCACCATAGAGTAAAATGTCCATGAGTCCTCTGAGTTTCTAGAGTTTGTTGACCTATTGAGATATTAATGGAAAGGCTAGTCGTTGGTCAAGAAAGAATCCCACAATTGTGGTTTTCCAGCTATTTGTACCGTCTTGTAGAGTTTCAAGGTTAGGGCACACAATAAGCTTCCCCTCCATTTTAATGGGTGGTTTGAAAAATAATTTAGATGTGAAGGGATTTCCAACCACCTGTTTCCACGTTCTCAAATTGAAATATTACTAATCCAAAATTTAAATAAACTAGATACAACTTTACTATATTTTATACTTGGTTTAGATAACTTTGTAGTCAAACAATAATTATTCTAGATTTAATATAAGTTTATCTTGTAGCCAAATAAAGCTTATTCAATTTTTTTTGGAAAGGTAAATAAATGAATTAAAATAGAGAAACCAATGTACTATAACCATAAAATAGATAACCAGGCCAAAACATGACTAAAGTTAACCTTAGTTTAGATAAAGTTAGGCTTGTAACCAAATGCCACATATTCTAGGTTTAGTTTAATTTAATCACATAACTAAGCAAAACTTATTCTGAACTTGGAAGATGTTATCCTAGTAGCCAAATAAGGCTTGCTATGAGTAACCTAGATGTTCTCACTAGGATTGATTGTAATCGTATCAATTCCAATTATTGAATTTATACTTGTGTGAATGTGATAATTTTGGACATTAATAGTTTGAGGAGTTCAATAATTGGGAATGCCTTGGAAATGTTGTGATTGTATGAATATGAAAGAAATAATTGTTCTCAATAGAAATGTTGAATTATAGACTTAGGTTTTATGAAAATGTGAAAAGTGAATGTGTATATTGAGTGAAAATGATTAAATACATATGTGTGATTTGATGCATTTCATTATATGATATGCATGATCAGATAAAGGAAGTTGTGACTGGAGTGGCTAGTGAAAAAGAGCTTAAAGCTCTGCAATGTGTATAAAGAGCCACATGCTCACTAGTAAAATGAGTCTAGTATCCACAACGGATATAGGACAATTATCAGTAAGCCTGATATCCATAAAGGATACGAGACAGTTAAAAAGGGGCTCGGTTACGACAAAGGAACAACAAAAGTGGAGTCACATATGCATTATGTATGTAATTTGATATGCATGAAATGAATGATTGAATTGAGTTGTTGAATTGTTCTAAAACAAAAATGTGAAATGATATGCAATAACCCATTATGTGATCTATCTATGAATTGAAATGTGACTTGTCATTGAGTATAATATGAGTGAACACATCGATGATGGTTTGCTCACTAAGTTCACAAAACATATCAAAATTGTAACATGGTTTTTTATAGACGAGACAGGAGACTTAGCTATTAAGTCATTTTAGAAGAAGTCTTATACTTGCAAATTTGGAATCAAAAGATGGCTCAAAGGTCGGTCAATTGAGAATGAGGATTTAGATTAAATATTTTTATATAGTTCTCATTTCATGTAGAATGTTATAAAAGAGCAGTAGACTCTTATAAGCATTTTGATAGTATGTATATATGGATTATGTATAAAAAGCTACAATGTATTATGTTTTATAAATGAAATGGGGACATTTTGATATTTTGGATAATTGCATTTTATGTATGACACCATATAAGTGAATGTGACTGCTCTAACATGTTGCTTCCATAGGGTATGTGCCTGAATGTCCTTAAGATGTTTGGGTATGTGCCCGGTGAAAGTTGGGTGTTACATTATTTCATTGGATAAGGTAAGATCATGCCCATATTCACTTAAAGAGTTGGAATTCTATTAGAAAACTTCTTTCCATCCCCATTGTTTTTGATAGGGACCTTTACAATAAGGAGACCAGGTTTAAAGTAGGAGAGAGAGGTAAACACATGTTTTCACCTTCTTCAACACTCATTTTCTTTTTTGTTTCATCTAGTTTTCTCTTAAGAATTATAACTGCAAAGGAGGAAAAGTGAAGTGGGAGGAGCTTTGTCTTACTAAGGAAGAAGGGGGACTAGGGCTCCTCTAATGAATATGTGAGCTAACTACTAATAGAATTTTTAATCTTTTCGAGGGTGTGTCAAAGTGGATTAATGAATACTATTTAAAGGAAAAAAAGAATTTTTGTCAGTTAGGGCATAACAAAGAAGACTTTTGGAGTTTCATACTACTAATTAGCTTGAGGGAGCAAGTTTATCTATAGATTAAGTAACAGATTGGCAATGGAGAGTCAACCTAGTTTTGGTTTGAAAATTGAAATTTTTACCCCCAGAATTTTTTTTTATGATAAGTCAAGCATGATTAGATTAATGGGGTAATTTAATATGGTATTTAATAAAGTTAGCATGAATTAGCATATGACATTAAATGAGCTAGGTAATAAATAAATGTGATTAAATGAGTTAGATGGCATTTATTAAATGTGTTAGTTGGTTTAAATGAATTAGAGG
>JAOSBN010000008.1:39585453-39596825 GCA_027563595.1 Erythroxylum suave
ATACCAAAAAGAAACATATCATTCTTCCACTTGTAGAAAGCATTGTATATTTGCGAATACATGTTATTCGCAATCCTCCACGTCCAGTACAACAACATCTAGTAAGTGGTCTATAACCAATGAAGTCCAAGAATTTCGGAGCACAATGCAAACATGGGCAACTCAGTTGCAACAGTCGATGTAGTACATAGCTTAGCTCCGTAATGAGGTGGATGAGTTGAAGGGTAAGGGCATTATTTAATCACACCAACTAGAGCATCCGTCATCTTTAAATTAATAGTGTACTTTTGGTCATTTTGTTAAAATTATGAAAACTTATTATATACAGTTTAATGTTTTTATTATCAATTAAGATATTTTCAACTTTATATAATCAATCAAATTTATGTATAAAAAATTAAATGTATACTATTACCTTAATAGCTGTTTAAATTATACATCAATTATAACACATAAAATAAAATTTATTGACAACATTTATAGTACATTATTAAAAAAAAGTTTTCTGATTAATTTATGGATGAAAACATGTAAACTGTTGGTCAATTTATCGACAGACAATAATTTTCCATTGGTAAATTTACCGATGGAAAAATGTAAATCATTGGTAAATTTATCGATGGAAAAAATTTTCCGTTACAAATTAGTGATGGAAAAAAATTGGTAAGTTTACCGATGGAAAATAATTTTCTGTAGGTAAATTTACCGACAGAAAATAATTTTCCATTGGTATTTATTAGCTACGGCCATTTCTACGACGCCTTTGTCTGTCGATAAAGTCTATTGCTAATATTACATACCGACAGAAAGTTAATATTTTTCGTTACTAATTTTCTTCGCAAAATGATGTTTTTCTTATAGTAATGGAGCACCTTTCCCAATCTTCTCAGATAAGGAAGATAACCCTTTCACTCTCTTCATAATAAACAAATAATGGTTCCTAAGTATATTCATTTTGAGAATTTATATAGACTAAAGTTCAGAGAAAAGGTCAAAAGTTTAACAGAGAGAATTCAAAGGGACAATTTATTCATTTTCAATATTCTGTTTATGAAGAACTAACCCTAGAATTCTTTACGTCCCTTCAGTTTGAATCCAATGAGCCTAGGGAACTGTGGTTTAGGTTGTGGGGACATCCGTATGAGCTTAATTATGATACCTTGTATGAAAATTGTGGTTTTCCCAAATTGTCCGTAGTGGATCAGCACGATGATTTCTATGTCACATAATAACATCATCAGGAGCCACGAACACTTGTTACTAAACAAATTCATATGTCAAACTATTTTTGCATAAAAACTAACAAATGTTTGATGAAGGAGCTTTTCCTGTTATGGTCCATAGACCACAACGTACCAATTTGCACAACCACCCATATCTTTAATGTAATTATTTCTACTCAACGCAGAAGGAGGAATAACTTAGGAATAGGTTATTTGATTTTGACTATAGCTAATTATTAAGAAGTTGGGTGCAAGGGATTCACGATCTACCATCCTGAATTCATGAACCATCATCACCTATGCTGAAATCTTGGAGTCTCATAATATGGAACTTCAAGATATTAATGCCAAAACACACGTGAAGATCAGGGCCATCTAAGTGAGTTCTAGCATAGTGCCACCTCAGTAGGTAGAAGAGGATTCGAATAGCAAGGAATCTAAAGAGGAAGAAGACACAGAAGAACCTAGTTGGAAGAAAGTGCTTGAAACAATCTCTGCCAACACCAAGGTAATTACAGATATAATTACGGAGAACTTTAGAATGATCAAGGAGATGACTCACACATAATAATGTCAGAGCTGGGGTATATGTCATGTTCATCGATATTTCGAGGCTCAAGGCGTCCAACCACGACCTCCGACACCATGGGCACCTCCATCACTATGATACTTTGTTTCTAACCCTTTTCTTTTAAATTTAGTCTTTATTTTTATTTTTGTTTTATTTTATTTTATGTTTCTTCCTTCCATGTATGTTTGTTTGTCTACTTCTCACATTAAGGATAATGTGTTGTTTAAGTGTAGGGAGGATTGTGTGTTTTTCTTTGAGTGTGAGTTTTACATATTTTATGATGGTTTTTTAAGGTGCATATTGTGAATTGTGTGAATGTGTCAATGGCTTAGATGCAATGGAATTGATTTAATTTTAAACATAATCTATTAGGTTGTGAAGAGTCATTAGCTCGCGAAATTAGTGATCTGGGTTTTTTGTTTAAAATATGCAAGATATTATGATTTAGTTTCAGTTTATTACCCAGTAAGTTGTCACATTAATTCATAATTTTTGGCTTTTCGACTAAGTAACTTAGCTAGTAATTTTTCATGATAACGAGTAGCTAAAGAAACAAGGTAGGCATTAATTAAAAAAAGTGTTTCTTATTTTTAATTAAACAACTATTTTACTGGCCTTCGGATTACGAACAGAGGTAGTATGTAGTTGAGATCGTGATGTAGCAGACTACCCGGATCGACATGCATCACAAATGTGTGCCTTCACCTCAAAATACTATAATGATATTCCAACCAAGCAATTTTATAAAAACATGACTTAGTCAAGTAATTGGATCGACATTTATCACCAATGTTTGCCTCCGTATAGAAGACTAGGTTCATCTCCACAAAATGTTTTTAAAAGTGCTTTCTAATAAAAAGTACCAAACTTTTAAATAGCTTAACCTTTCATGAAAATGTATTTAGGATTGGTTACAAAGTTTGAGTGACTAATTAATTAATAATGTGTGTGTACAATTGAAAAGGGTGAATTAAATTGACAGTTAAGTTTTAATTCATATGTATGCTTAGTCCATAGGTCCTACACATGAATTTTGCATGTTAATGAATTAGAAAGACTTGAATAATTATTTTTAAAGTTAAATTTATTTCATGAAGATGAAGCCATTATCTCATTACTGCATTATGTGCTTTGTTATTTTGTGTTATTTTTTGTTTTGTTTGCTTGAGGACAAGCAAATGTTGAAATGTGGGGATGTTGATAAGTGTGTTTTAAGTATTTTATGGATTAGTATAAGTCTTTGAGATTAAATATTATGTTTTTGAGATATCTTGATGTGTTTGCTAATGTTTCAGGGTCAACATCGAAGAATAAAGGAGTTTCGGAGACATTCAAGTGGAAACAATGACCCATGATTGTGGCATAGCAGGCCACGATTATGAGATAAACACCAGAATTAGCCCATAATCGTGGCATGAGGGAATGGCCCACAATCGTGGCTTGTAGGGCTACTGTTGTTGCCTACGTCAAGTAGACATGTAGACACTCAGGAATGTCAAGCTTCGAGGGATTTTTTGGACCTTTCGGACACCCAAAAAACCCTATGGTTACCTAAAAAACTAGAGGATATAAAAAGAACAAGAAGAGGCATGCGACTTTTGCATTAGCCACCTTAAGAAACTCTAGAAAGAAATCATCGAGAGATAGAGGAAGAGAAGAAGGAAGAGAGAAAAGGAAAAGGCACTGACTCGAAGTACTTCTCGGATCAGGAGGTTTCTCGATGTTAATGACTCCTGTCATCCATTTTATATTGTATTTCCTTTTATTTCAATTTTATTATTGTATATAATTAGATTGAACAGTTAATGATAGGATTTAGAATGTCGAGGATGTTCTAAACTCACCTTCAGAATTTTATTCTCGAATTAATGAAAATCTGATTGTTTATTGGATGCTATTGTAGTTTGATTCTTCTATTGCATAATTTGATAATAAAATGAGAGGGTGAATCAAATGAAAAATGATTAAATTGGACTAATAAGAGTTAGGAGAGTTAATAGAAACAAAAATTGAATCATATCGGTAATTTATGCAAAGAGAGATCTTACATAGGTTTATGATAGTTTATTAAAGAGCTTCAAAACTAGTTAGGGTTTTAGATAGGTTGTGAATTGAGAAATTGTAACCTCCATAATCTGATTAGGGTTTATGATATAGGGTTAATGGTTATAAATCAAGAGAGTAATCGACCTTAGGATAATTTAGAGCCAACAATCAAATAATTCATAATCAGTTAGGTTAGCATTAAGAATAGGTAAAATTCCCTTTCTCTCAATTGATAATATCTTTTTATTGATTCTTGGGTGTGTTGAAATTGCTTAGTAATTAGCATTTTCAGGTTTGATTCTTAATTTGATTAATTGAATTAAATTCTCGTTTTAGTTTCATTACATTTTAAATTTCTATTATTTGTTTCTAGCCTTAGATTTTAAGATTAGATTAGTTCCCTTCACGTGAGATCGACACCTTTGGTAGTACGCTAACGAACTATGCACTTTTGAATTATCGAGGGTTACTAATTAAAACCTACACACAATGAAACCCCAATCAACCATTTTTTGAAAGCTGCGAGGGAGAGAAGAAGACATTGCTAGTAGTGTGCCCTAGGCCAATGGTCATATGTGATTTTTGTACTGACATTCTGACTTATTATTTATATGTTATGAGGTATTCTTTTACATATGAAGGTATATTGTTTATGTAATGTGATTTACATTCCATGAATAGTATTAGGCTTATCTCATCAAATATGTGACTTGATAGTAAAACCATAAGCATTATAATGTTATTCTAAACTATCCTTGTTCGATCATTATTGGTAAAACAATAATGAATTAAGGCTAGTATGTGTTCTGATTGATGATCATGTTTTACTGATCATAAGTTATCAAATCAGATACATAGATATATGTTAGAGAACATATGTTGGACCGACCCACATGAAAGTGGTAGGAACACTACTTTAATAATTTAAGAAGAAATATCAATATGATAATTTTTAAGATTTCTCTTAAAGAAGTTATAATAACCATTATCATAAACCCCCAAAGACTAGAGGATTTACCCTATAACTTCTTTAAAGTTACATTAGGCACTAATAATAATACTATTGGTTCTATGTAGAATATGACTCAACTTTTTCCTCACTCAATATTTAATGAGCAAGATTCAGTGCTTATCAAACCTTTCACTAGATTAGCTACCAAAAGTGTTTGTTTAACTAAGAGTCGGTAAAACACTTGCTCCTAATATTAACATTATGTTCTTAAAAAAATGAAATTTGACATCTTCTATAGTCAAAGATACAATGATATAATTTTTGAATAATGGTATAATTTTCCAAGAGATAAATAAGAAACATATTTGCCTTATCTCTAAAGTCCCAAACTCCTTAAACTTAACGAATTTTAGGCTTATATTACATTGTATAAGATAATCTCAAACTACTAGCTCATAGGCTCAAACTATTAGAACTTATATAACCAAGCCATAGTGTAATTATACAAAGTAGAAATATTAGAGGGACAACATTCTTATTGCTCAAAAGCTTCTGAAGAATAATTATAAAAATAAGGATGATAAGATTTAATCTTTGAATATTGATTTTTATAATTTTTCGTCACAATCAACTAAATTTTCATATTTAATATTTTAGAAGCTTGGGTATCTGAAATGGCTAAACTAATGTATGACTGGACTCTCCTATATCATCCTTATTAATAGTAAACAAATAAAGGCATTTAAACAAATTAAAGGGCTAAGATAGAGTAATCCTTAATGCTTATATATGTTCACGATTTGTATTCAAGCTTTTAAAAGAATCATTGCTAAAAAATAGATTGATAAAAATATCATGTTCAAGTTCCACTAAAAGTATGACAAGTAATGGATATTCAATTTTTCTTTTGCTAATTACTTCTTTTTAGTTTGTGTTGCTAACTTAGCCTTTATCAAAGTTCTTATTAATTTCTTAATTTAATTTAAAATATATTTATACCTCTTAAGCAAAAACAACTTCTTTATCTGAACAAGATCTCCTTTGATAACTAAATAGATCTATATTTAATAGGTTTTACATAAGAGCACCTTCATTTTTCAATATCTAAAAATGCTAATCACTATAAGTGACTATCATAAATGGACTATCAACCTCTACTAAGGTCAATCCACTAACTATTAGGCAATTGGTAGAACATATTCTTGAGCTTTTTAGACATACTAAAATTGATTATTGTTATTCTTAATAATATGCATATATATTGGAGTTATCACTTGCATTTACCAATTAATATGAATAAAACCATTGAGAAGCTAAAAAAAAAACTTCCTTTGGATTGGCACTCACCTTTATTAGATTTTCCAACAAATTCTTTCTTAACAAAACTATGCAAGCTAGTAATAAATGAAAAACCCATATGGGTTAAATAGATAAAAACTCATTCCCTCAAAATAGAGGGCATTTGGAAGATTAAATCCTAAATCGACACTTTATTGACCATAAAACATATTATGGCCCTAAATGATCAAGTTAGCATTAACCTAAAACTAGATTCAATGGTAAGCAAACTTATTTTTGGTATGAAAATTAGCATAAGCTTCGAAATCTACACAAATTATGCTACTATAAAAGCTTAAGGGCAACCATTCCTAATAATATAGGAGCAAAACCTGCAATTAATAAGGATAAATGATTTTGACTAGCTCAAATATCAAAGGGTTTCTCTATAGTCAATATTTGCTTGTCAACCTACATCTCAATCCACGTAATGGATGAGTCTATTGCTTAGAGAAGACACAAATCTAAGGTATTAACTATCAAATATTGTTTGGATTTATTCATTGGACTGATAGTTGTGTTTTGTATACTATTTTAGAGTTAAATTATTATGCAATTTGTGTTAAAATGAGTGTTGAGTATGCATTTAGAACTTAATTAGGTCATTTTGTGTAATTAAGTATTTTTATGGGCTAGTTAGAGTTCTTGAGCATAAATTGTATATTTTTTAGGTACCTTGATGTGTGTGCTAGTTTTGCAGCACAAAAAAGGAAGAACGATGAAGATTTAAAGAGTTTCAAGCTCAAAAACATAGGTCACAACTGTGCATATGGGCCACGATCGTGACAGAGAAGGAAGAGAACGAAGCAGCTAGGCCACAGTCGTGCACTTCAAGCCACGATCATGACAAAGAACATCAAGTTAGGCCACGATCGTGCACTCTATGCCACGCTCGTGACAGAAAGGTTAAAGCACCGGTCATGATCATGCTTTGCGTCGGGCTGACATGAAAACTTTAATTTTTGAGTGATTTTTTAGACTGTTTCGACCCAAAGTTTGACTTAGGGCTTCCACAGAATAAATAAAACATTACATAATAGTTGTCGACATTCATTAGAGAGTGAGGAGAGTTTACAAGATAGAGAGTTTCTGTAAAAATCTGAAAGTGACCTAGAGAGAGACCAAGCAATTGAGGAAGGAGACGAAGGAAAAGAGGCACGGAGATACATTTGACATGAAGTTCTTCCCAGAATAGGCAGTTTCCTGCAGTCGCGACCTCAAGATCCATTCCAATAGTATTTCATTTTGTTATTTAGATTTCATTATTGTATGAAATTTGAGTATTGATTAGATTAACTATTGTTGAGTGTTGACCTTTTGTCTAAACTTACCTTCGGGTAATTTTAATTCTTGAGATTTATGAGATTTATTTGATGGTGTTTGTTTCGATTTAATTGTGA
This sequence comes from Erythroxylum suave, assembly GCA_027563595.1. Taxonomy (NCBI): domain Eukaryota; kingdom Viridiplantae; phylum Streptophyta; class Magnoliopsida; order Malpighiales; family Erythroxylaceae; genus Erythroxylum; species Erythroxylum suave. The sequence continues at coordinate 39,592,984 of JAOSBN010000008.1, forward strand.
TTCAATATCGAATCTTCATAACTTGGCAATAAACTAAGAGGGCCAGCTGGTGAAAATCATTGGTTTAAGGTAAGGAGAGTTAGGTAAATCAATAGGTAAAGAATTGAATCAAATTAGTAGAGTCATGTAATGAGAGATCGAGCATAGATTCCCAATAGGTTGATAGACAATTTCAGAACTAATTTAGGTTTTTGATCAATTCTAGATCGAAAGATTCCAATTCCAATAATTTAAATAAGGGTTAAGAATTATAACTCGAGAGAAAGTAATTCACCCTAGGATCATCTAAGCCCGTTAAATTGGAATTTGCATAATTGGTAGATTTTATTTAATTTTGAATTGATTCTTGCTTTCTCTCCCTGCGTTATTTCTATGTTGGTTTTAGGATTATTTATGTGACTTTCTGTTTTATCTATTTTCGTTGCACTTTAATTTCTCCAATTTGACTATCAATTGATTTCATTCCTGCATTAGTTGTTTAATTAGGATTAGTTGTGAACTTAGCTGCCTTAGTCTTTAGGATTCATTCCCTTCCTCGTGGAATTGACACCTTAGGTACTACATGAACGACCCATGCGCTTGTGCCAATTACCAAGGTTATTAACAGTAAAACTTAGCGTGCATAACCTTGCAATCAAGTTTTTAGTGTCGTTACCGGGGAAGGCAATTTGGTTTTATAGTTTAACGCACTAGGATAGTTTTAGTCTTTATTTCATTTTTTGTTAGTTTGATGTAGGATCATGTTCTTGTATGAACACAATGGTTACAAGGGGTTTGAGTAACACAACAGAGACCTTAGATTTATATATCACACGTTTAGAACGATCGCTTATGGATTTTATGAGACCAGGGTATAATCTAGTGAACCAAGGAGTGGTCAGACCACCTATTCAAGTGGTCTCTTTTGAAATTAAACCCTCCCTCTTGAACATGCTTCAGTAGAACACCTAATTCTATAAATTGGAAAATGAAGACCTAAACGATCACATTGTGAGATTTCTTAAGATTTGTCATGTTTTCCGATATCACCTTATGTCGAAAGATGTAGTGAGAATTAGGCTGTTTCCTTTCATGCTTAGTAATAGAGTGAAAGCTTGGAATCATTCACTGAGATAAATACTTTCACTGAGAATTAGGTTGTTTCCTTTCATGGCTAGTAATAGAGTGTACCTTTTTAGATAAATACTTCCCTTTCACAAAGACCACCAAGATAATAAAGGAAATTACTAATTTCCAACAAGGAGAAGGGGAGTCTATTTATGAAGCGTGGGAGCGGTACAAGGACATACAGAGGAGATGCTCACACCACAACTTACCCAAGGAATTCCTGCTGTAGACATTCTACAATGGATTTAACCCACCTACTAGAGGCACTATTGATGCGGCATCAGAAGGATCATTAATGAGAAAGACGGTTAATGAATTTAAGGAGCTAATAGAGGAAATGGCCAGCAATAGCTATTTGTAGGCCAATGAACGTAGTAGGCAACTTATTAACTTTAGAGAGAAAAAGGGAGTTGTTTTTGTCAATCAGATGACGAAAATGCAAGCTAAGATCGAAAACTTAATGCAACAACTTAGTAACATGAATGCGTCATCTACGGGTCAAGTAAAGGTCGTGTAAATGAAGTGTGAGTTATATGTCCGAATGGATCATGACATGGTGGACTGCTACCTAATAAGAGAAGATAACTTGGAGTAAGTCAATTACATGGGTACACAATTTGCATATGGAGGAGGTAATAATCCTTACTCCAATAACTATAACCTTAGATGGAAGAATCACCCAAACTTCTCCTAGTCCAATAACAACAATGGAGGGCAGTTCAGACCCCAAAGCCAATCAAGCTTCCAATAAGATAAGACGAGCTCGATGGATTCAAAATTGGACAAAATTTTGGACAAGATAGGAGGAATGGAAGAAGCACACAGGAGGCTCGAAAATTTATTTGAACAAGTCACAAAAAATCATGCTTCGTCCATCCATAATTTAGAAGTCCAAGTGGAGCAGCTCATAGAAGCAATGTCAACTCAGAATGCTGGAACTCTTCCCAGCAATACCGAGTCAAATCCGAAGGAGTGTATCATGGCTATAAGCCAAAATTAGGATGAAGAGTTGGCAGAGGAAGAAGAAGGTCAATTGATTGAAAGAGATCTTTCAAGTGAGAATGTAAAACAAGAGGTGCAAATGACTCGATGGATATTTCTGCACCAATTGTTTGAGAAGAAGGAGCAATATGCTAGAAGGGAAGAGGAAAATTTGCAAGAAATTGAGCCCAACAAGGTTGAGGAGGTGATAGAATGAATACAGGCTAAATTAAATCTACAAGGGTCAGTCACAGAAAAAGGAGTGGAGAAACTACTGGAAGACAGCCCTAGCAAAGTGAAGAAGGATGGTCTAGGAGACTTCTTCATTCCCTGTAGTATTCATAAGATCATCATCGAGAGGGCATTTGTGGACCTAGGCGCAAGTATAAATATGATGCCCTGTACTCTTAGCTTGAAATTGCAACTACAACGGTTAGTGCCTACTAAATTTGTGACTAGGATAGCAGATAGGACTACGCATAGACCAATAGGAATTTTACCAGATGTCCCGATAAGAGTGGGGAAATTTATTTTTCCCATATATTTTTGTGTTCTAGATGTCAAGGAGCATGAGGATACCCCGATTATTCTAGGACGATCGTTCTTGGACACTGCGTGAGCCATGATTGATGTAGATGGGGGCGAACTAATGTTGCTAATAGGAAAGGAGAAACTAACTTTTAGGGTGACTATTAAAGAGTATAGAGCTCCTTCAATGCATATGGATCGTAATAAACCCGAACCTTGAGGAGAATGGGAAGACATCGAGGATATAAAAAAAGATCTCCAAAAGAAGCGCTCTTAAAGAAGCAAGCGAGGTAAGGAAAATATTACAGATGGTGGCAATTGCCATATGGTAGCAAAGATTCAGACTTTAAGGTTGATGGCGATGCTACCATCCAACAATTCATTCCAACCACCATGAGCATAAAAGGAGCGTCGAGCAGTCGATGTAAATAGAAGCGTTGAATGAGAGTCAACCCATGGAAAGTAGTATTAGTCAATTAGTTGAATTTAGTAGTTAGGTTTATTTTTCTGTTAAATAAATAAAAGCAAAAAGAGGAATAGGATCTTAGAATCATGGGGGAGACTACGTAAGTGCACAGAGTGAAGTGGAAAGGAAAATAATTGGAAAAGAAAGGGCTTGGTGATATGGTAAAAGCACTGGCCACAACCGTGAACTAGGAGGTCATAATCATGACCTGCGGCTAATTTCCCCTTAGTTGATACATCGCATGACTATGTGAGTGGAGGACACATTTTTAAAGTGAAGCTTTTTGACTATATATTCAATTCTCACTTAACTTTTACCTTCACTTTCATTTTCACTTTATCTCTCTAGAATTTTAGTTTCTAAACACTCTAACCTCTCTCTAGAATTTTAGTTTCTAAACACTCTAACCTCTCTCTAGAATTTTCAACACTCAATTTGCACATTCACCCTAATCATGCCTTGGATTAAGCAAACTGCACAACAAGAGCCACATAGAGCACAACAAGTTGCGGCCCGGGGGAGACAAAACCGAGCAGCAGACTTCAAAGCCCCACTCTCGATTTACACTGAGGAGGGAGGTACTCATTTTCGTTCCCTTCGCTCAAGGAAAATTGTTGTGCCTAAATATTTTGACTTTGACACCTTAGATCAGATAGAAGTATGGGGGCGGGTGGAGAACTTAACAGAGAGGATCCAGTGGGGTAAATTCATTAGGTTCCAATTCCCCGTTTATGAAGAACTTACTATAGAATTCTTAACA
>JAOSBN010000008.1:39598162-39610017 GCA_027563595.1 Erythroxylum suave
AAATGCCCACTAAATTGTTGTAAAACTATTACTTTTGATATTAATGAAATATATGTTTGGTTTTGTCTATTATTTTTCATACTTTCGCAAAGTTTTCGATTATGGAATTAAGATTTTGAGAAACTATTTGTGGTTATATTCTTATCCTTTTTTTTGTGTTGAATTGATGAATGTGGCTGAAGGATTTTAAGTTTGCATTCTAGTAAGATAGGTAGTTCGGGTTATGGGATCACCCATAGGGGATTTTGCCGCGGCGAAATTAAGAGTCACTGCGGCGTAATTCTACTGAAGGAAATTCTACTTTTCTCGTGGCGACTTTGCCGCAACGAAGTTATAGTTGTCACCGCAGCATAATTCACTTTAAGGGAATTCTTTTTTTTTGGCGATTTCATCGCGGCGAAGCCCGCCTTTGCTTCGGAAGGATTTTTCTTTCAAATCTCCATATTCTAAGCCTTCCTCCATGCTCAAGCTTCATGATCCCATGACCGATGTTAGGCTCTGAAAACGGGCTCCAACATGTTATGATATCAGAGTGACTAAGTTTAGGTCCAGGTTTGCGACTAGGTTTAGGAGTATCCTAGGCATGAAATGGGTGGTTTAGGAGATGAAATGAACATGCATCGTTTTAAATGAATAGCTTATATTGTTTTGAATTGTTTCATATGATTTGAAATTGTTTTATACGATTTGAACTATTTTGCATACTTTGAAATTGTTTTTCATGAACTAAAGTTTTTTAATGGTTTTATATTGAAGGAGTGATTATGCCGCCTCAAAGGAGAACTCAAGGAGCTAAGACTCGATCTTGCTATCGCAAAGGGAGCACGGATGAATCTATGTCTCACAAGTTGCAAGAACACACTCTGCTCCTAATTTTGAGGCACCTAGTGTGCAGCATGAAGTGCCACCACCTCCTTCTCCTATGCCTACCATGGATCCGCGATTCTTTCAGGCCTTCACTCAGGCTTTCTCTTATGCTATGGGCCAAAGGTCATAAGTTCCAATGCAAGCTCCAGTAGATAGGAGTGGACAATATGACAAGCTTCATAAGTATGGAGCTATAGAGTTTAATGGTACTACAAATTCGAAAGAGGCAGAAGCATGACTGAAGAGGACCGAGAGAGTTCTGCTTCAAATGAATTGCTCTGATAAAGGGAAGCTGGATTATGCAGTTAGCTTGCTGTAAAGGGATGCACTTCATTTGTGGGAATCAGTGCCCCACAATTAGGTTATGCCTCCGATGTTGTCATGGAGAGATTTTATGGAAAGGTTTAGGAAGAAGTACCTCTCTAGGGTTTATGTACAAGAGAAGGCCAAGGAATTTCTAAATCTCACATAGCGGGACATGAGTGTGAGTGAGTATGAGTTAAAGTTCACTCAGCTTTCCCGATATGCAACCAACATCGTGGCAGATGAGGAAGATAAATGTCGTAAGTTTGAGGGAGGTCTTCATTTGGGGATTAAGGAGAAACTCTTGATCCACAATTTCTATAACTATTAGCAGTTGGTAGATGCCGCTCTCTAGACTGAGAAGCTAGAGAAAATCAAGTATGAAGTGAGCAGGAAGAGGAAGAATTGGAAGCAATTTTCCAGAAAGGGGGTGAGTGCTCCAACACTTGAGAGGGGTGTGAAGAGCTCCTACACACAGAGTGAGGTGGGGACTAGTTCCTCTGCTAAGAAGCAAGGGTAGTGTCAGTGCAAGCCTCAACAGTAGGAGGCAATAGCAAGGTGGAGAGTAGCAGGAACATGAACCCCCAATGTGAGCATTGTGGGAAGCTGCACAGGGGAGAGTGCTTCAAGTTATTGGGTGCATGCTTTCAAGGTGGAGAGAAGGGACACATGATCAAGGACTATCCCTAAGTAACAATGAAGGAGGGGTCACAGTTACAAGCCCCAAGGAGAGCTGAAATAATGGGAACCAAACCAATAACTGAGGTGGGCAGTTCTGGAGCTGCAAGGAAGGCTATTCCCCCAAGAAGGCCAAGGGGTCTGGCATAGGCAAGGGTGTTCGCCATGACAAGGGAGGAAGCTGAAACTGCAACTAAAGTTGTCACAGGTATGGCTCAGTTACTTAGTTCTGAAGTATATGTCTTGATTGATTCTGGCTCCACGCATTCATTTGTTTGTACAAGTATGATTTTACATAGTGTGAATTCAATGCCTTTGAATAGTCCTTTGCTTATTAGTACACCTCTAAGGAGGAATGTGATAATCAGTCAAGTGTATAAGTGTTGTGAACTCTTCATTGATGGTGCTAAACTGATAGTGGACTTACTACATCTAGACCTAAAAGGCTTAGATCTTATACTTAGAATGGATGTTATGGATAAGTATCAGGTGAAGTTAGATTGTGGCCTTCAGGAGATGGAATTTAATCTGGGCAATAGAGAGAGGGTGATTTTCAGAAGAGACAGGGGAGCACCATCGCCAAGAATTGTTTAAGCTCTGTTAGCTGACAGGATAATGAGAACAAGGTATAAAGCCTTCGTGGCACATGTTATGGACGTTGATGTGAATGAAGGGAGGTTAGAGGATTTTCCAATTGTAAGGGAATTTCTTGATTTGTTCCTTGAGGACTTACCTGGTTTGCCACCAGTGAGGAAAATCGAGTTTGTCATTGACTTGATTCCTAGAATTGCCCCTACTTCCATACCACCTTATAAAATGGCTCCAGCTAAATTGTAGGACCATAAGGAATAGTTGGAGGAACTATTAAAGAAAGGGTACATAAGATCAAGTTCGTCACCTTGGGGAGCACCGGTTTTGTTTGTTAAGAAGAAAGATGGAACATGGCAGATGTGTATTGATTATCGGAGACTCAATAAGGTGACCATTAAAAATAAGTACCGTCTACCCTGAATAGACGATCTGTTTGACCAACTACAGGGAGCAAAGGTATTTTCAAAGATAGATCTCAGGTCAGGTTATCATCAACTCAGAATTAGGGAGTCTGATGTGAATAAGACAATCTTCAAGACATGGTACGGACATTACGAGTTTTTAATCATGCCTTTTGGATTGACCAATGCTCCAGTTGCTTTTATGAATATAATGAATAGGGTCTTTAGGGAGTATTTGGATCAAATTGTCATAGTATTTATCGATGAAATTCTGGTTTATTCCAAAAGTGAAGAGGAATATGAGGAACATCTCATAATAGTATTGCAAACACTAAGGGAGAAGGAGCTTTATGCTAAGTTCAGCAAGTGTGAGTTTTGACTTCATGAGGTAGTATTCCTTGGACATGTAATTTCGAAGGATAGGGTACATGTTAATCTGAGGAAGGTTGAATGTGTAGTTAATTGGCATGCACCAAAGACAGTGGAAGAAGTGAGGAGTTTTCTGGGTTTGGCAGGATATTATAGGAGATTTGTTGAAGGATTTTCTATAATAGCTACACTGATTACCAAGTTATTGAGGAAGAATCAGAAATTTATCTAGAGTGAGGAATGTCAAAATAGCTTTGAGGAGCTTAAGAGCAGATTAATAACTGCTCCAATGTATAATGATGCTTCAAGAAAGGGTTTGGGTTGTGTGTTGATGCAAGGAGACAGGGTGATAGCTTATGCTTAGCGGCAACTAAAGCCATATAAGTTGAATTATTTGACCCAAGATTTCGAATTGGTAGCAGTGATTTTTGCCTTGATGATTTGAAGACATTATCTGTATCGAGTCTAGACAAAGATTTTTATGGATCACAAAAGTCTTAAGTATCTGTTAAGTTAAAAAGAACTGAATTTTAGATAGAGAAGATGGTCAGAGCTAATTAAGGATTATGATTTGTTGATTGAGTATCATCTAGGAAGGGTAAATGTAGTGGCTGATGCCTTGAGTAGGAAATCATCAATAGCCCATGATCAGACAGTTTATCTGCCTTTATTGAAAGAGATGGCTAAGCTTAGAATAAGTTTGGAACAGGAGGAACCTCAATGTATTGTTGCTACTTTCAGAGTGAGACCGATACTCAGGGAGAAGGTTAGGGAGTTACAAGCATAAGATGCAGAATTAAGCAAGCTCCAAAAAGAAATTCATAATGGCAAGAATTCTAAAGTGGTAGTCAGGGATGATGGATTCATGGTTGTAGGAAGAAGACTTTGTATTTCGAATGTTAAGGAGGTGAAGGATGAGATACTGGATGAAGCATACAATGCACCTTATGCCATGCTCTCAGGTAGCACCAAGATGTACAGGGATTTGAGAGAGCAATTTTGGTGGAAAGGCATGAAAAGGGACGTAGCAAAATATACAAGTAAGTGTCTAGTGTGTCAGTAAGTCAAAGCTGAACACTAGGCACCTTCAGGAAAGTTAAGGCCATTATCCATTCCTGAATGGAAGTGACAAAGGGTGACTATTGACTTTCTAATGGTTTTGCCTAAGACTAGTAGGAAGCATAATGCCACAAAGATTATTATTGATCATTTTAAAAAGTCAACCCATTTTCTGGCAATTAAACAGATTGATTTCCTGCATGTGATAGTAAATAAGTATATTAATGAGATAGTGAGACTGCATGGGATTCCAGATTCTATAGTTTCCGACAGAGTCCTCGGTTTACTTCGATACTCTGGGGAAGCTTACAAGAGGCTCTAGGAACCAAATTGAATTTTAGCTCCACTTTTGACCCCCAGATAGATGGTCAATTTGAGAGGAACATTCAAACCCTAGAGAGAATTTTTAGGGCATGTGTGATGGATTTTAAAGGGGCTTAGAATGAGCATTTACCATTGGTCGAATTTGCTTACAATAATTCCTACCATTCGAGCATTCAGATGGCTCTATATAAGGCACTGTATGGAAAGAGGTGTAGAACTTTGATATGCTGGGATGAAGAAGGAGAAAGGAAACTGATAGGACCAGAATTGATTCAGATGACAGTTAACAAGGTCAACTTAGTTAAGCAACAGCTTAAAGCAGCTCAAGATAGATTGAAGAGCTATGCTGATGCACACCGAAAGGAGATAGAGTATGAAGTTGGTGAGAAAGTTTTCCTTAAGACATCTCTTTGGAAAGGAGTAATGAGATTTGGCAAGATGGGCAAATTGAGCACGAGGTATGAGAGTCCTTATGAAATTCTTGAGAAAATTTGATCACTAGCCTAATGGTTAGCACTGCCACAGGAATTGTCTCAGATACATGATGTTTTTCATGTTTTCGTGTTGAGGAGGTATAGATCGGATCCCTCCCACATCATTTAGAACATTGAGGTTTAGTTAAGAGATGATCTTAGTTACAAGGAGATTCTAGTGGAGAATTTGGACACCAAGGAAAACATTCTCAAGAACAAGACAGTTCTACTAGTAAAATTCCTGTGGAGAATCCATTCAGTAGAAGAGGCCTTGTAGGAGCCACTAGAGGCTATAAAGGAGAAATATCCACACCTCTTCGATGACTTAGGTAATAATTTCAAGGATAAAATTCTTTTAAGATGGGGAGAAATGTTAGACCCTAGTTTTTTTATTTATTTTTTTAAGCATGTTTTGAATAAATTTTATGGTCTTGCTAGGTAAATCATTTTATTTAGAGTTTAATTATTATGTCAAGTTTGGGAGGATTTATTTCATGGATTGTTGGAATTAAAGTATTAATGTTGTAAGGTGATATAAGGGCATTTTTGGAAGCCACTTGACTTTAAATAGGCATTAGGTATAAATGGAAAGGCAAATTGGGAATTTTGCACTCATTAAAGGTAAAAAGGGAAAGAGAAGAAGTAATCTAGTCTTATGTTTTAGGGAAGCAAAATTGTGAGTGAAAGAAGAGACAAAGAGAAGTGGAGAAAATAAGAAAAACAAGCTAGGTTTTGGAGATTCTTAAAGAGCTTGAAGACTTTGAGGATAAAACAAGTAAGTATGAATATTAACCCTTCTTGATTGTTAGATGAAGCATATTTAGTGATGGTTAGAAGTGAAAATAAAGTGAATATGTGTAGGAAGTTGTTGATGAATGGCTTATGTAAATGTTTTAGTGTTTGCTTAATGATCAAAAATAGATTATTAATTTGTTGTGAACGATATTAGGTTGGAATGAAGTTGGAAATGAAGTAGAAAAGATGGGTTAGTGATAATATTGGTTATATGTGAAATGTTGGGAAGTAAAAAGATGAAAAATGTTGCAAAACATGTTCTCGGAGTAGGTTTCTGGACAAGTCGCGGTGAACTCAACTTTCCAACATAGAACATGCTTTGGTATTTTAGGCATAACTTTCTTTGTAGTTATCCAAATGAGATTTTTTTTCTTTACTGTAAAATAGAGACATAAGGATACAACTTTTATGATGAAATATAGTTCTAATTGAGTCTCTAAGGATTTCAATATTTTGACGAAAATTGAACATAGAATGCTATTTTAGTATAAGAATAGCCTGAAACTTTATGTGGCATACCTGTTGGAGTGTTGAACCAAATGGAATGATTATGATGTCATTAGAAACGTAAGACAATGGGGAATATTTTTCTAGAGAAAGTGCTATCAAATTTTTTCATTTACTTGATCAAAATGATCATGGAAATTTCACTCAAAGGTTTGGACTTATGGAAGGGCTTCAGTTCATGAAGCTTAGGAAATGCATGGTTTGAAGTACTTTAAAATCATTTTAGTGAATGTATTTTCTTAAGGTTCTAAAATTAGGATTCCTATTGAAATTGGGATTTTGTTATTGTTAAAGTAAATAAATAAGGTGATCAAGAGAGGCAAGGGGAGCAAAAGGAAGGACATCCTTAATCCACTTTTATAAGCAAGGTTTTCAAGGTGGGTTGAACTTTTAAAATTAAGTAATAAGCTCCTAATGTTTCTTCGAAACCAAAAAAGTTTAAAATGTTTTCAATTGTGTTATAAATGTGCCATTAAGTCTTCTTGAATTCTTTGATAATGTGCCACATGTTTGTATATGAATTGTGTTATTGGTTTATGAAATGAATGATGAAAATGATTTTGAAAGGATATTAATTTTTGAAATGATATTATGGTTATGAAATCAAGTTTTGGAAAAATGTCGTTGAGTCAATATGTTTACAAGTTGTCAAATGTATGATTATCTGGGTTTATGGTGGTCCCCTAACTTAAGTCAAGTGCACTTTGACAAAAGGCTTCTCCTGCCTGCCCGCTAGTAGCATGGAGCTCCTTCATGGACTACCATAAGTTTACGGCTATGCAAGACCATTAAGTGCACTTGTGATAGTAGGTTCTGTTCATGGCTGCATAGGACCCGTATGGAAAATGTGTAGTACGTTCTCTTTTGGATTCACCCAAACCATTTTGGATGCGCCTACAGATTTATGATTTGTGAACAAGTTGATAAATGCATAGATCGTGTTATTTGTGAATAGGATTGCATGAAGAAAATTTGAGAAGTAAGTGTTTATGATTTAATGTAAATTATTTCAATGGTTTTGCTGGTTACTGGTTATAAAATTGTTACACACGAGCTTTAAGCTTACCCCCTCCCAATTTCGTCCTATCTTCAGGTAAGGAGCAAGAGATCGAGTAGTCAAGGGTTACGGCGTCACTCTGAATTTGCATACTTTTGAATTTTGAATTAGGTTTTAGGAATTTATTAGTTGCATTTCAAGTATCTTTTGTATTTTTGGATTATGAAGCAAATGATGTATTGTGGCTTGAAATGCCATTAAAGTCTTATAAAACTCTTACTTTTGATATTAATGAAATATATATTTGGATTTATCTACGATTTTTCATATTTTCGTAAAGTATTCGATTATGGAAATGAGATTAAGATTTTGAGAAACTGTTTGTGGTTATGTTCTTATCCATTTTGTTTTTGGGTTAAATTGATGAATGTGGCTGAAGGATTTTAAGTTTGCATTTTAGTAAGATAGGTAGTTTGGGTTATGGGATCACCCACAGGGGTTTTCGCTAATTTACCCAAAGAAAATTTTGCTATTCTCGTGGTGACTTTGCTGTTACGAAATTATACTTGTCACTGCGGTGTAATTCACTTGAAGGAAATTTTTTTTTAATGCCATTTCGACGCGGTGAAGTTATACTTGCATATGTTCACCGCGACGAAGCCCGCCTTTGCTTCTGAAGGATTTTTCTTTCAAATCTCCATATTCTAGGACTTCCTCTATACTCAAGCTTCATGCTCCCATGTTCGATGTTGGGCTCTAGAAACGAGGTCTAGTATCCTTCTAATCTTTCTTGAAATGAAGGATAGCTTATCTTCATCTTCACTTAAATCTTGATCAGATTCACTGGCATCATCAATCTTGATTTCTTCATTCCTTAATGCTTTTGAAGATGTGCTTCTATTTTCCTACATCTTCTTATTCTTCTGACCAGCCTTCAATGCAATAGATTTATCCCTTCTGGGTTTATCTTCTACATCAAGATCTACTTCATGGATTTTCAGTGAACTAAGCAATTCATCTAACTTCCATTTGCTTAAATCCTTGGCTTTTTGTATTGCTTTTACTTTAGGTCCCCATCTTTTTGGAAGACTTCTAAGATTCTTTTTGACTTGATCTTGACTGTTGTAGATTCTCCCTAAAGCTTTAAGTCCATTAACAATTTTTTGGAATCGTCCAAACATCTGAGCAATAATCACATCATCATTCATCTTGAACAGCTCAAATGATGAACAAGAATACCAATCTTGGATTCTTTCACCTGTTTTATGCTTTCATGTGCAATGGCTAATGTGTCCCACGTTTCCTTTATAGATTCTCATCAATGAACCTTATCATATTCACTTCTGCTTAGAGCACAACTTAAAAAAAACTTGGCCTTTGAATTTAATTAAAAGCGAGCTTTATGATCAACCAAACACTGATCACGAGAGTTGCTTTTCCCTTCGTTATCTGTTGGGATATATGGACCATTTTCAGTGATATCCCAAAGATCATTTTGTGTAGATTCTATAAATAGCCATATCTTGTCCTTCCAATAATGATAGTCATCACCATTGAATGTAGGGGGTCTTATGACTGAGGCACCTTTCGCTATAAAAACATATGATTCAGCCATAGATCTTTTTCCTCACTTTGTAACAGTGTTTCTTGGAAACTTGCTCTGATACCCACTGAAGTAAATCACTTATTAATATAGAAATCAAGTATAATATGTAAAATACACAAGAAGAGGGGTTGAATTGTGTTAAATCGTCTAAGATAATAATCATTAAATCTTCTTCATTTTCTTGACAAATTTAGATGATTACAAAACAATACACTTAATTTGATGAGTAATGCAACGACAGAAATTAATATCTATTCTTCTAACAACAAGAAAATTAAAGAGATAAGTGTTAGAGAATATGACAGCGCAATTTATATTGGTTCACCCTTAACCTTGGGCTACGTCCAGTCCTTAGAGTTTTTATGAGATTTTAAAATCTCCTTCAACGTTACAAGTATTATTTCTACACTTGTAAAGCCTCTTCAGGTCTCTTTCACAAATTATTCTTTATCTAGTTTCTTAGCCTCTTCAAGCTCTAGCCTTCCTTTCGCTCATTGTACATTCAAAGTTCTCTTCTCTTTTTGTTGTATGTATTTTTCTATATGTTGATAATTTTACGACTACGACTGATATTTACAATATAAATCTCCAAAACGGTCTTCTTGAGTAATCTGCTTGTAGAATCTTTTAAAGTCTGTTATTAGTTGAGTGCTGTAACCAACTCCAATTAACTAGTGTTCTCATGCATTCTTCAATTACATTACCTTGTATGCTTCATCTGGTGTCTTAGACTTAATCACTTCATCTGACCCATCTTAGATGCTTTATCTTATTCATCTTTTACTTAAGTATCGTATAGATTTGATGATTTGTTCCACTTATATTTATTTGCACATTTAACAAATTTATCAAAACAATTCACACTTCTATTATTATTATTATTTTACTTTCATCAAAATCAATAGAAGAAATGAAGTCTTCTTGACTTAACAAGTTCTCCTTCCGTTTTTTTATATGGTGATGAGTTGCAAAAATTGCTTCCATTTAACTTAATTCTTCTTCCATGTTTTTCTAAGAGTTGGGTTTCTAAAAAGACTTTTAGGAATTTATCTTAATATTTGTTCTCCTTATCACATGATCAGAGACTTCATATTAACTGACTAGCGATGAGGCAATTCGAAAATTTGCATAGTTTATTATAATATGGCTTCTTTAATGTCTTCAAAAATAGCCCCATAATTTTTTTAACAAAGAAGATTAGGGTTCTACCTTCTTACATACTTCTTTAAAATTTTAGTGAATTTTTATCTATCAAATTAAAGGTCCTTATAAGTCACCATAATGTTTCAGTTGGACACATACAAGGTTAAGAATAAAAATTGGTAAAGTTTATCTAGTGTTTCATAAATGATTAGTCTAGATTGATAAACCATCTTATCATTATTCCAATAAGGCTCTTTATAAAATAATAGACCAACTGGTCTTCATTATTAATGTTGGTTGTTAACTCACAACAAAACATTCTTAGATGAACCGTTAAGACTAAATTCCTATTATACTTCTTAAAATTTTGAATTTTAAACTTTGTATGTAGTCAAATGTTTCACTTTGAGCTTAATTCCTTAGGTACCCAAGCATCCACATACACTACACTTCTAATGATTTGTGTCATCTTCTAATATTTCTATTGTAGATTAGAAAAATTTTCCTATAAGACCCTATAATCGAATTTCTTTTAGCATCATAGGGTTATTAAAAGAGGGTTTATGTATCATTGCTGAATCTATAATTTAATATTTGTGTTAAGGGAACTAATATAGAATAAGCTAAGTACAATTCCCTCATTTATGGTATAGAATATGTTGAGATAAGTGGAATCAGATACATAAGCATCAATAAAGCAAAATAAAAGAACATTGGTAAGAAGATGTTAGTAAAAACTAATAAGTCGATGCAAGTAGGAATTGAAAATTTTATGAAAAGTAAAGCACTAACTCAGATGGAAGTTAAGGGGTTAATGTAATAAGTGTCACAAATCTAATATATAGATCAAATGAATGAATCTATGTATTAAAGGAAACATATGCTCTATGAGTATTAGGTTGATTCTCCTCCTCAATAGGAGATTTTCATTTTTTAGAAAACCTTTCACACTAAACTCCTTTTTTTTGTCTAATTTGTTCTCAAAATTTTCATTTAAGATTTTTTAGTTGCGATGGTTTCAATACTTTAATTTTAACCTCATAAATGAAGAATTCTACTTGCCTTCCTTTTTAATCTTTATTTCTAGGGTTATAGTTAGCATAATCAATCACCTTTAAGACTCATAAAAGTTTATGAGTACAAGATTAATAAAATAAGAAAATTAATTTCAAAAATATAGGGGAACTAAATTTTCCGATTTCCTATTTATCATTATATAAAATAAGTATTTGATTATGATTGAAAATATGAAAATGATAAAAAGGGATTTTTTTTTCAAATTAAACGCATCTTAATCTTAGCTCTTGCTTAACACCACTATAATCACATTCTCTAACTCAACTTCTTGGGTGATATAGAGCCTCTATTCCTTATGCTTCCTGATAAATGGCTTCTTTATAAAGGTTTTATGAATAATGTAACCTTAGAAAAGAGTTAGTTAAAAAAATATAATGCAATCTAATAATTTTAGAATAATATATGAATTCCCAAGAATAAACTAAAATCATGTTTTCCTAAAAAAGAAGATGAGATTAAAATAAATGTTAAAATAATTACAAGATAAGATGTAACATCCCATTACCGATGGGAAGGTTCGAATAGTAATTTGGAATAGTTTATGAGTGCTTAGAATTGTCTTGATATGTTCATGCATACACATACAAATGAATAGTGAATTTTGCACATGTAAATGACTGTACATGCATTCATGACATTTCCCGGTATATTTGTTAATAAATGTA
>JAOSBN010000008.1:39610117-39621845 GCA_027563595.1 Erythroxylum suave
ATGATTTAATATTAATAATATGCTTCATAATTATCACTTACTAATATATAAACATTACTTTCTGATAGGACCAAATATAGCAAACTATTGAGCGGTGGTCTCAGCAATCCAAAAATGTTGATGAGACTGACACTTACTTCGAAGCAGTTGGTGGTAGGGATCATCATGGGAGGATCTTCGGATTAGGATCATTTGCGAATACTTGTTATTCGCAATCCTCCACGTCAAGTACAACAACATCTGCTAGGCGGTCCAACAACTATCAAGTGGAGGCGCTTCAGAGCACAGTGCAGACATTGTTGGAACAGATGCAGCAGATGCAACAGATGATAGTTGCGCAACAACCGTCGTTGGACCAGATGGCTTAGCTCCGATGGGAGATGAAAGAGTTGAAGGCTAGGGGCAGGTCACCGGACCAACCAGACGATCCACTAGCTCCTGATCAATAGTGTATAGGTCATTTACTTTGTACTACAGACATTATTATTTACAATGTAACGTTTTTATTACAAATTAAGATATTTTTATTTTTAATTATTAATCAAAATTTCAATTTAACCAAATTAAATATATATTATAAATTAAATGTATATATTTAATCATTAACAAATTAAATGTAAAATTTCATCATTAAATATAATGAAAATATATCATTAAAAAAATTTAGTCAAAACCTTTACGAACAGAATTAACAAAATTCCATCGGTAACTTGTTATAATTCATACTGACAAATAGAATAATCCATCGGTAATGTTTAAGCACATTTACTGACGATAAACACATTACCGTTGGTAAAGTTGCTAATAGAATGCAAACTTTCTGATGCTAAATTTACATACGGTTAACCAACTTCAGTCGGCAATTTTAGCATTGGAAAGTTCTATTCTGTCGGTAATTTACGAATGAAAAAAATGTGACGGTCATTACACTTTTGTTATATTTACTAACGGTAATTGACTTTCGTTATCTTTATTGACGGTAATTGACTTTCCGACGCTAAATTTACCAACGAAAATTTAATGTCCGTTAGTAAAGTTAGCTACGGCTGAATCAATGATGTTTTTCCCTGTCGGTATATTCCATTGATAATCTTATATACCGACAGAATATTTATTTATTCCGTCGCTAAATGACTATTTTCTTGTAGTGATGAGTGGTGGAGATTAGATTGTTAAGCAAGTTTATGGTAGACGCCTTACATGAAATGAACGATGAGTGAATACATATCCCACCTTTGAATGCTTGAGAGGATGGAGAGTGGACTGGGTATCTATCACCCTTGTTGATGGTTCTTTGAATTGAAATGCTTGTTAATTTTGGCTGAATGTGCGAAAATAGCTTGTTCATATAGAATTACAAGTTTCAAGTTCTTAAGTTGTGTTTATTGAAATGATCATTCATGTCTTTAACTATTATCTAGGAAAATTGTTGTTTCCATTGTTTGTTTTTATAGTCTAGTGTTCTTTATTTTGCTTGAGGACAAGCATAGTTTAAGTGTGGGGGAATTGTTGTGTCTAGTTTCTATTGCTTTTATTGTCTTCATATCTTGATTTTGGTTACAAATTATTGTAAGGTGATCTAAATGAGAGAAAAATTGAATGAAAATGGTGTGAATATTGCATGCATGTTAATTGGACTAATTTGTGAATTTTGCATAAAAAATTAGAGTTCACGTCACTTTGCATAAGAGAAAAATAAAATAAATAAATAACATTAAAAGATGTCACCACCTACACGGTGGATAAGGTGGGGACTAGAATGTCACAACCATGCATCATCACCACCGTGCATAGGTAGTGACTAATTAGTGTGTAGGTGATGACTCATTAGTTACCACTTGCACGGTGGTGACATTTTTGTCTCCATCATGCATTAGGTGGTAAGAACTGATGCCCTTTATCATCACCGTGCAAGCTTATGCATAGGCTTTTGGCACTCTTTTGCAAATTCTCATTCACTAAGTCTATTTTATTACGTGGCAGCTGCAGGTTAAGCGGTACAAAAACCAAAACCTAGACAAGGCTACAAATAGAAAGGAGAGGAGGGTGGCAGTGACATCTATTATTCACTCTTCATTCCATACATCACAAACACAGTCATTCAGCTGGGAAAAAAAGAGAGATAGAGAGGGAGGTGGAGAAATAGAGCTTTGGTGGAGAGAAGAAAGAAGAGAAACAGAAGAGGAAGAGAGAAAAGTAATAAAGAAAGGGATCTTGGACCAGAGGTAGAAGGCGAGAGGTGGAGCTAGACTTGAGATCCATCACCAGCTTCATCTTTTGAGAGGCCATTTGTTTGTCGTTCCTTTTCATCTCTGTTGCTATGTAGCGAAACATTTCTATTGTACTCATCTATTGAACTCCTTAATATTTTGTTCATTGAATCTATTTTCTTTATTAAAGGTTAATAGTCTGTTCGGTATTCACTATTTTATTAATTTAATACTTTTATTATTGTTGAACATAGGATTGAAGTGTATGGGGATAATGATCTGTGTTTATGTTATGATGGGATGATCTATTTTCTTAAGAATTAATGTAGTTATTTTAGTCAAATATGCATAATTGTGGGATTGTGTTACTGTCTTATGTTTGTTATAGTTTATTTTAGTGTTAAACAAAGGACCGAGAGGAGAAGTTTAATATGGAACTAAAAATTACAGACGCTTAGGTTAAGAATTAAATATATATTAACTTAAGTGGTAATTAGTAGTCAAGTTTCCACAATTAATTTGGATAATAACTTCTTGAATGTGAAAGCTAGATTTAGTCTATTATTCGAGTTAATCTTAAGGCCAAACTGCTAATTTCAGTAAGACAACTATCCAATCATTCTCCTTAATCATGTATAAGAGATAAAATTAGTATAATTAATTCTCAAAAGTTTTCCACTTCGATTTCTACTCTTTTTTACTTTCCAGTTGATTAAGTTTACTTTCTAGTTGAATTGTGAGATTTACTTTAAAGTCTTTTACTCAATAATTTAGGATAGAGTGTTTAGGATTGCATTTTTTATTTTTTAATCAAAATGAATTTTAGTTAATCAATTTCTCCTTCGTGGGAGACGACCTTGGGTAATCACTACAACTACCTTGTATAATTGCAACAAGGATAGTCTAGGTCTTTTTAGAACTTTTTAGGCATAATAGGTGGCTTCTCTATTATAAGTGGATCCTCTTTAACTCCATCTGCTTCTATTGGATCATTGGAGGCTCCCCTTAAATTTACAAATGTCTCATGTGGGTCCTCGGCATCGAATGACCATGTGCATATGTTTCTTTATGTCTAAGTTGAGTGATGCTATAGTGCTAACCTGCCGCATCAGTGATAATCGATCAAACATCCCCATTCGTGGTGCAAGGCTTCTTACATAGGTCGCAGCACAAATTGTCCTAATCTTCCTCTCCTTGCTTTGACACCTAATGAATTAGGCAAGTGCATGCCCCAAGTGGATTGACGTCTTCTTTCTCATACTCCATAAATAACAAACATCTATATTCCTTACTATGTCATAGTTATCTTGTCGTCCGTTAAAAGTATGACCAAGACTCCATGTATTTATTGGAGTGTCAGGTGTCTTAAGGGTGAAGCCTTCGATCTGCCTAGGTCATTGCAACCATTGTCACTAACGGTGTCCTAGAATTGCCAGGAGGACATCCCATATAGGAAGTCCATCTGTACGTTCAAATACTTTTGCGTCCCAAAAAAGTCTATGATGTATAAGCCAATTGTGACTGAGAAGTTTGAATAGCTCATCCATATCATCTCCCTAAATAGTCAGAACTTGAGGGTGTTCGACCTATGCCACTTACGGCATCCCTTCTCCATGAAGAAAGTGGAGAGCATGTCCAGAGATAGGAGGGCTTCATGATCTCGAAGAATTAGCACCAGACACTAACATTAATATACTCCCAAACTTCTTACACTAATCGAAGTTGCTCTAATGCCTCCAAATCTATATGGCATCATATGAAAAATGTCTTATCCTTTAAGCACAGATTGAAGTGTACAGGGATGATGATCTGTGTTTATGTTATGATGAGCTGATCTATTTTCTTAAGAATTAATGTAGTTATTTTAGTCAAATATGTATAATTGAGGGATTGTGTTGTTGTCTTTCGTTTGTTATAGTTTATTTTAGTATTAAACAAAGGACCAAGAGGAGAAGTTTAATGTGGAACTAAAAATTATGAACTCTTAGGTTAAGAATTAGAAATATATTAACTTAAGTGGTAATTAGTAGTTAGGTTTCCATAATTAATTTGGATAATAAGTTCTTGAATGTGAAAGCTAGACTCAGTCAATTATTCTAGTTGATCTTAGGGCCAAACTGCTAATTTCAGTAAGACAGCTATCCAATCATTCTCCTTAATCATGCATAAGAGATTAAGTTAGTATAGTTAATTCTCAAAAGTTTTCCACTTCGATTTCTACTCTTTTTTTTATTTCCAGTTGATTAAGTTTACTTTCTAGTAGAATTGCGAGATTTACCTTAAAGTCTTTTACTCAATAATTTGGGATAGAGTGTTTAGGATTGCATTTTTTATTATTTAATCAAAATGAATTTTTGTTAATTAATTTCTCCTTCGTGGGAGACGACCTTGGATCACTACAACTACCTCGTATACTTGCAACCAGGACAGTCTAGGTCTTTTTAAAACTTTTTAGGCATAATAGGTGGCTTCTCTATTATAAGTGGATCCTCTTTAACTCCATCTGCTGCTACTGGATCATTGGGCTCCCCTTTAAATTTACAAATGTCTCATGTGGGTCTTTGGCATCGAATGACCATGTGCATATGTTTCTTTATGTCTAAGTTGAGTGATGCTATAGTGCTAACCTGCCGCATCAGTGATAATCGATCAAACATCCCCATTCGTGGTGCAAGGCTTCTTACATAGGTCGCAGCACAAATTGTCCTAATCTTCCTCTCCTTGCTTTGACACCTAATGAATTAGGCAAGTGCATGCCCCAAGTGGATTGACGTCTTCTTTCTCATACTCCATAAATAACAAACATCTATATTCCCTACTATGCTATGGTTATCCTTTCGGCCGCTCAAAGTATGACCAAGACTCTATGTATATTTTTGGATTGTTAGGTGTCTTAATGGTGAAGCCTTGCTTCTGCCTAGGTCATAGTCACCATTGTCACTAATGGTGTCCTAGAATTTCCAGGAGGACATCCCATATGGGAAGTCTATCTGTACGCCTAAATACTTTTGCATCCCAAAAAAGTCTATGATGTGTAAGCCAATTGGGACTAAGAAGTTTGAATAGCTCATGCAGATCATGTCCCTAAGTAGTCAAAACTTGATGGTGTTCAACCTATCCCACTTATGGCATCCCTTCTCCATGAAGAAAACAAAGAGAACCTCTAGAGTTAACTCCCGATAAGAGGGCTTCATGATCTCAAAGCAACAGGGCCAGACACTAACATTGTTATACTCCCAAACTTGTTGCACTAATTGAAGTTACTCTAATGCCTCCAAATCTTTATGGAATCTTATGAAAATGACTTATCCTTTAAGCACATTTTGAAGTGTATGGGGATGATGATCTGTGCTTATGTTATGATGGGCTGATCTATTTTCTTAAGAGTTAAAGTAGTTACTTTAGTCAAATATGCATAATTAAGGGATTATGTTGTTGTCTTTTGTTTGTTATAGTTTATTTTAGTATTAAACAAAGGACCAAGAGGAGAAGTTTAATATGGAACAAAAAATTATAGACGCTTAGGTTAAGAATTAGAAATATATTAACTTAAGTGGTAATTAGTAATCAGGTTTCTATAATTAATTTGGATAATAACTTGTTGAATGTGAAAGCTAGATTCAGTCTATTATTCGTGGTGATCTTAGGGCCAAACTGCTAATTTCAGTAAGACAACTATGCAATTGTTCTCTTTAATCATGCACGAGAGATTAAATTAGTATAATTAATTCTAAAAAATTTTGCACTTCGATTTCTAGTCTTTTTTACTTCCAGTTGATTAAGTTTACTTTCTAGTGAATTGTAAGATTTACTTTAAAGTCTTTTACTCAATAATTTGGGATCGAGTGTTTAGGATTGCATTTTTTATTTCTTATTCAAAATGAATTTTAGTTAATCAATTTCATCTTCGTAGGAGATGACCTTAGGTAATGACTACAACTACCACGTATACTTGTAAGCAGGATAGTCTAAGTCTTTTTAGAACTTTTTGGGCATAATATGTGGCTTCTCTATTATAAGTGGATCCTCTTTAACTCCATCTGTTGCTACTGGATCATTGGGTTCCCTTTAAATTTACAATTGTCTTATGTGGGTCCTCGACGTCGAATGACCATGTGCATATGTTTCATCATGTCTAAGTTGAGTAATGCTGTAGCGCTAACTTGCCGCATCAGTGATAATCGATCAAACATCCCCATTCGTGGTGCGAGGCTGCTTATATAGGTCCTAACACAAATTGTCCTAGTCTTCCTCTCCTCACTTTGACACCTAATGAATTGGGAAAGCGCATGCCCCAAGTGGATTGACATCTTCTTTCTCATCCTCCATAAATAACAGACATCTATATTTCCTACTATGCCATGCTTATCCTATTGGCCGCTCAAAGTATGAACAAGACTCCATGTATTTTTTGGAGTGTCAGGTGTCTTAAGGGTGAAGCCTTGGATCTGCCTAGGTCATAGTCACCATTGTCGCTAATGATGTCCTAGAATTGCCAGGAGGACATCCCATCTGGGAAGTCTATCCATACGTCTAAGTACTTTTGCATCCCAAAAAAGTCTATGATGTATAAGCCAATTGTGACTAAGAAGTTTGAATAGCTCATTCTGATCATCTCCATAAATAGTCAGAACTTGATGGTGTTCGACCTATCCCACTTATGGCATCCCTTCTCCACGAAGAAAGTGGAGAGCACCTCCAGAGTTAACTCCTGATAAGAGGGTTTCATGATCTCGAAGAATTAGGGCCAGAAACTAACATTAGTATACTCCCAAACTTGTTGCACTAATCGAAGTTGCTCTAATGCCTCCAAATCTGTATGGCATCTTATGAAAAATGTCTTATCCTTTAAGAACAGATGCTGCTCTTCATTCATTACAATATTTAAGGGTAGCACAGGAGGTCACAATGTTGGATGCATTACACTAGTGCTTTTTGGGTCTCTAGGTGACCCCTCTCCTTCTTATTTCTTCATGGTACTTCTCACGTTATGGTCTCATCATCATGCCTGAAACTTAAAATAAATGTTAGAAATTTTTGGCTAATTTACGAAAATACCCTTTTTCCCCACACTTAAACTGCATTATACTCGTGATTACGTAAACGTGAACTAAACAATGTGAAAAGAAACACATAATAAAATTACTAACAAATAATCTAAATTAGTTAAATAAACAAATAATATAAATAAAGAAAATTTAATTAATTGGTAAACTTAATTAACAGCCTAATAAATCATTAATCTAATATTAAAATATCATAATTAACTATTAAAATTAATCTAATTGTTTAGTTATGAATTTAACCTTGAATTTGAAATTAAAAATCCTAACTATCAATTATTCAAAATTAACGAAATTAAACATCAAAATTTATGCCAAAAGCAAAGTTAACATGCAATTAAACACAAGCCCAACTTCAATTAATGTGAAAAACAACTATTTAACCTAATTTCAAGCAAAAATATCACAATTATACAATTGGTGAGCAATAATCTCACAATTTGCAATTCAAGTTAAAATTTCACCCAATTCATATGCAATTAATCAAATTGAATCATAAAATCAATTAGGTAATGATAATGATCAATTATTAAACCATTATTAAATATAAAATCACAAAAATTCTAAAAAATTCCCAAATTCCTAATTCTAGCATTTTAAAGCAAAAATTCCATAAATAATGCAAAACAGCCAATAAATCATGCATAAACAAATGAAAGCAACAAGAAAACTTACTTCATTGTTGCTAATTTGGGAGAAAATTGTAAAAAATGGATGATAGAATTTAAAGGCGACAGTGGGGAGTGAGAGAGCAAAAGACAAAAATGAGAAAGTGGAAGGGTTAGGGCATTTTTAAGGTGTATCACAAACTTACACGACCAACTACACAGTCATGTAACTAACTATGTAAGTCACTAAATTGTAGCTTTTTGTGGACTTACATGGTTAGTTACACAGGTATGTATCTAACTATCTATGTTTACACTAGCATGATTAGAGAGCATGTAGCTCTCTATAAACATGTGCAACTTCAAAATTAGGTGATTGAAGTTAAAATTTTTTCACTTTAGCATTATAGAACATTAACATACATACCTTAAACATCGATTATGCACAATCTCATTATTAGGATGCTTCATTTTATATCTTAAAACATATAAGAATTTAGTTAAATCCTACTAGCATTAAAGCAAAAATAAAATAGCATCGAATTTATTTTAAAATTTGCTTGCATTCATATCATGATTTTAGTTAGTTTTAATCTAAATTTATAGTGAATTGAGTTAGAATAGTAGGAATATTGTATGGATTTTAATTGGATTGTGTTGTGAATATTGCACGAAAATTAGAGGAATTTTTCATGAAAATTACACGTCACACCCTTGGTTATACCTGAGACCATGTAAGCCATGGGTTTGAGTTATATGGTCACACCAGTAATTATATAGCTAACAGGCGTGCCACCATGGTCACACTCATGACCATGTAAGTCACAAGTGTGCAGCCATGGGCACACCAGTGACGATGACTACCCTGAAGGTGATAAAGGTGGTCACAAGTCGTGACCATTTTTCTTTAATTTATGAACTTGTTACCTATTCTCTACAGGAGGGAGAGTTTGAAAACCTAGACATAAGACAGACTACAAGTAGAAGGAGTAAGGGAGGTGGCAGCACACTGCATTATTAATCATTCCATTATTTGACTCTTCTTTCCACATTCCACACATCACAGACACATTTGGGGAAGAGAGGGATAGAGAGAAAGAAGGGAAGATTAGAAGAGACACAAAGAGAGTTGCTAACAAAGAAGAGCAATTAAAAGTTGTAAGAGACCACCATGACTCATTCATATGACAACCTTTGTTAGCTTACTTTGTTCCTTATTTGTTGCATTATCTTTGTTGTTTACCAGATTTATTATTATGTTAGCTTAACTAAACCTATACTTTGTAGCTTTTGACAGTTTATCTTTGTTTTTACTTGATTTACTGCTTAAATACTTCACTTATATTGATAAAGATGGGATTGAAGTGTTTAATGATGATGAATCTTGTGACATCCGTGATGGGCTTATCTCTTTCTCTTGAGGATTAATATAGCTATTCTAGTTAAATATGCATGATTGAGGGATTGTATTATTTTCTTATGTTTGTTATAGATTCTGAACTGAATGGATGTAATAGAATAACCAAACTTTGCATCATTTTAGTATTAAATGAAAGATTGAGAGGAGAAGTTTAATATGGAACTACAAAGTACAGACGCTTAAGTTATGAATTAGAATTATATTAACTTAAGTGGTAATTAGTAGTCGGCTTTCCATAATTAATTCAAATAATAAATTATGAAATGCAAAAACTAGATTTAGTCTATTATTTGAGTTGATCTTAAAATCCAACTGTTAATTTTGGTAAAACAATTAACCAACCAATTCCTTTAATTATGCATAGGAGAATAAATTAGTGAAATTAATTTTCAAAAGTCTTCCATCTTGATTAATCTATGTTTTTGCTTCCGATTGAATTGATTACTTTTCACACTAGTTTGTAATTTTTTTTAAGGTCTTCACTCAATAATTGGGATAGAATGTTTAGGATTGCATCTATTTTTATTTTTTGTTTAAGATTAATTTATGTTAACCAATTTCACCTCCGTGGGAGATGACCCTGGGTAATCAATCACAACTACCTCGTATACTTGTGAGTAGGATAAAGTAGGTCTTTTTAGAACTTTTTGGGCATAACAAGTTTTTGGCATCATTGCTAGGGAGATGTTTAATGTATTGAACTTAAATTAATTTTAATTTTTTGTTAAACTGATTTTGATTGCTTCATCGATTGTTTTATCTATTTATGCATACATTTTTTTCATGTTACTTTTTTGAGTTGTTTTAGTAATTTTCTTATTAATTCACAATTGTTTTTATTTGGTTTATAAAAAGAAGGAGGTCTCAAGAAAGTGAACTTTCTCCTTTTTATTGACAACATACATCAGATAATAGAACTTACAAGGGGTTTCGAAGAAAATCTCAAGGGACCCAAACCAGAAGATTAAGACATGAGTGAAAGGCAGCCAATAATGGAGTATGCTAGACTAGTAATTGGTACTACCACTTTGTGCATTCATCTGGGAGAGGTAGATAGAAACTATGAGTTAATGAGTATGCACTACAAGATGCAGCCATCTTTCTATAGAGTTCCTAATGAAGAACCTTAAACTTCATTTAGGAATTTTATACCACTCTCCAGACATTCTCGTTGGATGGCCTAAATGAAGATCAACTCAGGATTGGGCCAATGCATTGTTGATGACCATTCCATCCGATGCATTGATTACATAGGAGGAAGTGTACAACAAGTTCATAGGAAAGTTTTATTCGCATCAGAATACTTTTGTGTTACAGACGAAGATAGCTACCTTCATTCAGAAGGATGAAGAGTCATTCCTTAAGGCGTGAGAAAACTTTAAGCTTTTGCTAATTCAGTTTCCACACCATCATTTTGCACTCCACATGTTGCACCACTTATTTTATGATAGATTAATGCAGCAATGTTAGTATACGATGGACAATATAGTGGGAGAAGTTGTCAGAGAGACAATTATCAAACAAACATGTGAGATCCTTAAAATTTTGGGGGCTAATTCTCAACAAAATAGTGTGAGAGGGAGAAGAGATGGAGTTCATGAAGTGAGATCAAAATCAAGAAATGGCTATGCAATTTGGCGGAGCTCACAAAGCATGTGAAAATGCTAACCATAAGACAATTTGAAGATGCTCCAAATCATGAGATATGTGGTATATGTGGAACTTTTGATCATGGAGCTAATGTTTGTTCATATTCTTTTATAAGTGAGGAAGAACAAGCAAATTCACTTAATGGTTTTCAACTGAGGGTACAAATGATCCATATTCAAACACTTACAACCGTGGTTGGAGAAATGACCCCAATTTCTCTTAAAAGTCCAGCAACCTAGGAATATAGCCCTAACCACCATATTAGAATTTTCAAACGTGAAATTAATTCAAAGGGCAATCTTCAAGTCAGAACAAACTAAGAAAGCGTTCTTTGGAGGAAATCATGTTGAGATTCCTTCAAACATGCCTTATGTAGGTAATCAAAAAGAGGAGAACCTTGTTAAAGGAAAAGATGGGAAAAATGAGGAGAGCAATGGGAAAAACTCTTCAAGTCACCTTCAAGAAGGTGAAAAAATCAGGCATGCAACCAACGGTGATCAAGGACCAGGACTATATAAGGAGACTGATCCTTATAAACTGCTAGTTCCATATCTAAGCACCTTTAAGGACTCAAAACAAGAGGAACAATTTCTAATCTCTATAAGATACTTTCTAAAGTTAATATTATTCTCCTATTGTTAGATATGATCAAGAACATTCCAACTTATATAAAGTTTTTCAAGGAACTAAGCACCTAAAAATGGAAGTTTACACCATGAGAAGGTGATAGTTTCTAAATTAGCACGTATGGTCCTTCAGCAACAATTACCTGCCCCC
>JAOSBN010000008.1:39641097-39652054 GCA_027563595.1 Erythroxylum suave
GTATAGATAAGAAATTTGTATGAATGTGAAAGGTCAAATGAATTGAGATTATGAAATTGATGGATTTTCCAATGGATAATTGAATTATTATGAATGATGAAAAAAAATTTATACTGATTCGGATAGGTTCAGTCTAGGGTTTCCAACGCGTTTGTGTCTTTATGTTTTCGTTTCGGATGTCGGATCCACATTTGTTAAGTTTTCGATTTGCTTCCTCTTTCGTTTTGCGTTTCAATTCGAACCTCATTTTCATTTCCGGTATGATTTTCCCGTTATGTTTCGGTTGGGATCCGGTTTCCGGATCGGGTCCCAACATCCTCTCCCTCCACCTACTACACGGGCAAATGAGGCTATACCATCCACCACTCCTACATCATCCCCTACCCCTATACCGACAGAGATATTAGGGGTAAATAATGCAGATGAAGGAGACAGTCGCTAGCTGGAGCCGAGGGACCCGATGGACAAAAATACATCACAATTATCAATAATATGTAAGTGAAAATACATGAACCATTATATGTTTATAATTAAGTTATAGGCTTAAATTTTAAAAATGGTATAAATTTTATTTGTTTTTATATTAAAATTTTCCATCTGGACCCTATTTAAGAAACAGGAGATCCAAATTTAAGGAGAAGATTGATCCTGGGAGCTAAGTATCGAAGAATATATCCCAGGCAGCAAAGGAATTTTACTATCATTAGTTTGAGGTACGACAGAAAATGTTATTTCCTTTTTTAATTAACATTTTTATACATTAATTTGATAAATATTATTACATCAAGAGTATTTATCGAAAATTTTTCCTTTTGTTACAAAAAGAATTTTTTGGGATTCTTAATTTGACGGGATCATCTTTTTAGTATGGGAGTCGCGAGCGCGCACATATTATCGCAACTTTATTGGTGCGACACATAGGATAGGTGTACGACCGCCTTATATTTCTAAAGAAATATGGAGTCGTTGGCTTTAGTGTTGGACATCACCTGAGGCCATGTGCATTTCACAGCATAATTCAACCAACAAATATGAAGGACCTGAGGGAGAGAGTCTTCCCGTATATATGAGAGGAGCTATTACCCACCAAGAGCATGCAGAGAGACTTGTAAGTATCTACAATTTATAATTTTATTTTCGTTTCTTTTCTTTGTTGTATTTTAATTGAATTTTATGTGTTAAAATATGGAATGAAAAGATGTGTTTCTGGTCAAGAATGATAATGTTATAAATTTCTAATGCCATGTATGGCTGTGTTTTTTAGTTTTGTTCTTCGTTCAACAGGTGTAGATATCAAAAAAATAGACGAAACTTTGCCAAAATTTTTATAAATTCTAATTCACTTGTATTTCTATTAAATTTTGTGTGTGAATTATGAATGAAAATATGTTTTTCTTGTTGAGAATGATAATGTTATAAATGTTTAGTGCCATATATGGTTTTGTTTTTTAGTTTTGTTCTTTGTTCAATAAGGGGTAGATATCATAAAAATAGACAAAACTCTGTTGAAAATTTTATAAAATCTAATTCATTTATAATTAAATTTTTATTCTTATGCAGGAAAGTTTATGGGCACGAGGCCTGCACCCCGTCAGCTATTTCTGCACACTAACATTGAGAAGCATGATGGTGTGACATTCGTCAACAATCATTGTAGAGAACTCAATGTACGTGAAATTTATTATTTAATATTAATAATGCTTAATAATTATCACTTACTAATATAAACATTACTTTCTGATAGGACCAAATACAAGAAAGCATTGAACGACGGTCTCATCAATCTGAAGATATTGATGACACTGAAACTTATCTTCATGTAGTGGGTGGTAGGGATCGTTATGGGAGGATGTTCAGCTTTGGTTCATTTACAAACACATGTTATTTGCAATCCTCCACGTCTAATACAGCAGCATCTAGTAGACGGTCCACCACAAATGAAGTGGAAGAGCTTCAGAGCACAGTGTAAACATTGGTGACTCAATTGCAACAGTTGGGAATAGCATCAACAATCGATGCAGTACATCGCTTAGCTCCATCAAGAGATGGATGAGTTGAAGGGTAAGGGTAGCACGTTATTGCACCAACTAGAGCATCCGCCGCCTTCAGATTAATAGTTTACTTTTGTTCATTTAGTTTATATTACAAATATTGTTATTTACAATGTATGTTTTTATTATCAATTAAGATATTTTAACTTTTAATCATCAATTAAAATTTCCATTTAAGCAAATTAAATGTATATTATAAATTTATAACTGTTAAAATTATGCATTAACCATAAATTAAATATAATGGCGGTATATATTATATATTTTTAAAAAATTTATACTCATCTGTCGGTAATCACAAAAGGAATAAGCAATTCCCTCTCAGTTTTTACCGACATAATGGCTTATCCACAGGTAATCTTTTAGAAAATTTACCAACAGTAAATTTCTTACCATCGGTAAATATGCCAATAGAATATCACCATCTATCGCTAAATGATATAAACAGTTAGACGCAGAGTAAACCATCGGTATATTCACCGATAGTAAGAAATATATTGTTGGTAAATTTACCGACAGTAAGAAACGTACTATTAGTAAATTTACTAACAGTAACTCTTTTGATTGTCGGTAATTATTAGCTCGGCTGATTCCATGATGCCTTTATCTGTCGGTAAATTTTGTCAGTAATATATCTTACTAATGGAATATTTATATTTTCCGTCGGTAATTTCCACCACAAAATGACATTTTTCTTATAGTGAGAACTGTCACATACAAATCATTAATAGTTCAATAGTTGGAAGTTAAAAAGAAATAAATCATTCCTAGTGACAGTATCTAGGTTACTCGCAACACACTCCAAATTACACAATTGCTTGAATGGTTCAACAATGTTTGGATTCAGTTGATTGACTTATATACCTAAAATCATTCAATAAACACAAAATCCATATTACAAAGTCGATCAATTAAATACTTATTTAGTTATGCACATATATTTATGTTCCATGCTCAATGCAGGCTCAATGAATTTCCTAGGGATGTTTTCTCAATCACAATTCATGATCATGTAAGCATTGTCACTTGGATATATCTTATTTGCACTTAGGTTTGCACCTCATTTAACTTGTTTAATCTAAATTCATCTATTAATCATCAAACTAGCTCATTTTAAGCCCAAATTCATCATAGGATAGTATCTTATCAATAATTGTTTCATACATCACTTAAAAGACAACATTTCATGTTCAAACCTTGCCCACGATCGTGGTAGACCTTGCTAAGATCATGACAAAACCTTAAGAATAATTTCACGATTGTTGGAACTCTACAACGATGATGACAAAACCAAATTTTGCTAGGATAAGATTGTGGAAACTTTGCAACGATCGTGAGATAACTAAATTTTACTAGGTCACGATCATACATTGAAGGCCACGACCATGTCCTGCATGATTTCTCCCGTTTCTACACAAATGTTTCACTCTTAGGCACATCATTTACACTTCCAATTGTCTTGAATTCAAGCTCAATTATGCATCCTAATTTAGGCCTAAATTATAATCCAATTCCCACTCAAAATCATTCAATTGATGGCTCAAAAATTATGTTCTTTCAATGCATTAAAAATCAAACCAGAAATTATCATACATTAATATGCATATAGTTCGAATTCTTTCTCAGTTCATGAACAACATATTAAATTTTTCTTTAGCACAAATTCACCTTTATTGTACTTCAAATCTAGGTCTAAATCATCCATGGATCAACTTATATAAATGCACTTTTTTTCCACACCAGGAACAAGCATAAAACTTCCAAATTCATTTAACATATTTCTAGCACATATCGTCACCAAAATCTCATTCATTTTATTCTAATTCAAGCATCATTATTATACCATTAAGCAAACCATAAAGATCAGATTGCTACTTACCTATTAAGCTTTCAATTTTACCATAACACTTCATATTCAATTAGCCCTCCATTTATGCAAGATTCATCACAAACTTAAGGTAAAAACATGTTGATTTTGGACAACAATATGAAGGTAACATGCAGTTAGTTTCTTGGCTAAGTTTTAAAGGTTAAGGTGTGAATTTGTTGTAACAATTTACCTTGGTTTGAGACCAAAATATAGAGAAAAGTGCGAAGCAATTTTGACAGAGAGACAGTGAAGGAAGCAATAGAAACTTGGCTGCTAGTGCTTGCCTCATCAACATGCTAAGTGTCTCCAAATTACCTAGGCATATCTCTTAAGGCATGGAATCCATGTATCAATTGATTATACTACCATTAATCCATATTGCCATATGTCACCAATTAATTATTGCATGTATCTCCTAATAACATGTCATACAATAATTGGTCCATTTGTCATTTAATAATAAGTCCATTTGTTACTCATTTAACTATGCCAATTATCTTTACCAGTTCCTTAACATATCTTATATTAATCGCAATTTTAACTTCCTGAGCAATGCTTGGCTAAATAACATTTCCTCTTGAAGATGTAACAATGGCTTGAGCTCAATGGCCTTCAAAGGGGAGTAGTTTATTCATATTTAACTACATTATTGTGAACTCCTTAGTTAGGATTTATGCTTTGTAGTTAGATTTTATTGATTATAGTTTAATCAAATGTTGAAAAATGTGTTGTGCTATTGGGTTTGTTGATGTAGAACTTGGAGCTTGAATATATGAAGTCTAATATATGTCATTTTGTGATTTTGTTAATTCTCTTTTATCTACCTAGTTGTCTTTGATATTGAGATGATACTTGATCACCAAATTGACCATTGGCATTAACTTACCCTTGGCACTCACTAAGATGCATTCAATAAGGTCTTAAGAAATGGAGTTCATTGACTAAAACCTTGGACTTAAAGAGTTCTTTAAGGTTTATCATTTGGAAACTTAGTGATTTTTACTCCCATAAAGATTTATTTTGAACTATGATAGCCAAAGCTCAGTTTTCAAGAGGATTTTATCATATTTGATCGTTGTTTTAACCTTCAATTTCTTATTTCCAGAAATCCAAAAATATTTTTTTTACACATTTCCCTTTCAATTAGTTTAATTTTGTTAGTTCTCCAAAGAACCAAAACCCCCTTCCTAACCAATTTAGTTCCATTTCATGAAATTTAGGCTAGCTTAGATCCATTGCATTAGGTTCCAATTAAGTGAGACGACCTGAGGTTGCATTCTATATTACAATCCTTGGAATTCAATTTTTGATTTGACCTCTAAGGGTAAAACTGAAAGAAGAAGTGGATCAATAATCTATATCTCTACTGTCTTGATCCATATAACTCTTCTCTTTATCTTGTGCCACTTTAATTCTACTACGAATCAATTTCACCTTATCCATAGTATCTTAAATAAATTCAGGGCCAGCAACAATCCTTAGACCATGTTCATCCTAATATAGAGACAAACGATACTTTTTGCTATATAATGTTTTATAAAGGGCCATGCTGGCACTATTATGATAGTGATTGTCATAAGAAAATTCAATTAGAGCCACATACTGATCCCATGCTCCTTGAAACTCTAGTACAGTTGACGGTAAAACCTATCTACTTATTTTATGCTCAAAAACTGCAAGTGAATGGGGTCATGACTTGTAGTTAAACAGAGCATATATTGATCCCATAGAGATTGACTCCTAGACACTGCTTAATTTAGACACAACTTTATTTAAGAAAAAAAATTGTTTATGGAAAATAATTTGGAAATTTAAGTTTAAAATAAAATACTAATACAAAGCAATAGACAATACAAAAATACAGAAACATTGAAATTCAAGAATGTCAAGACTAAAGATCACTTTTTTTCCTTATTTTGTCTCCCTTCTATTTTATCGATTGAATTGTGTCTCACCATAGATTCCCAAATGTACTAATTACCTTCTCTCAAGTTGTAACTATTTGTCCTTAATTGAATTAATGAGAATCAATTGGATGATCTCTCAACCTACCTAATGACTCTACCGGTTCAACTAGTTATTAAATTATCCTACGGGTGATAAATTGACTATCTGATATCTCTTTTCTAACTATTCAATTAACGTGGAAATTGCATGTCTATAGGTCCCCAACTCTTGTTGTACAATCCTACACGTATTTCATCTTACTCACTCTCCTGATTTGTTGCAAGATGACAATTAAAAACAACAATCATCAAGGACACTTCATTCAATTTAATAAAATAGGAGTTCAACATAATAGGTCCAAAGGCAATCTTTAAAACTAAATCAGCCTAACATGGTCTCCATATTATTATCCACATTTAAATAAACCATCTTACAAACACTAGAAGGAATAAAAGTGACAGAAAATTGAATATGAGGCCTCCTTCTCTTCTTTGCCAAAATCTGGAATTTTGGTGTTGATGTGCTATTTTGCCCAATGTTGACGATGATCCTTTTCTTTAATCCTTCCTCAAGGCTCCAAACATGTGTTCTTCACTCAAGGATGGTGTTTCTATAGGTGGATGTCATCTCTCCTTGAAGATGGATGCTTAACGATCCTTAAATAGTCAAAAAAACCTAAGTTTAATGATATTGTCTTGGATTATGATTCCCATGCCTGTGGGAATTTGCATGAATCTCACAAACGTGGGAATTGGTCACAGATGCAATCCTCTCATCTTCTTCTCTTTGATCTCTAGTTTAACTTCCAAGTTCCTCCCTCTTCCTTCCTACATAAAAATATTCAATTCTTAACTTCAATTAATATTAAACACACAAGAACAATAATGGAAATCAAACTTAATGAAAACATATAAAAAGAATCCTAAACCTGAACAGTAAACACATGTCAATGCTACCTGTAAAAACTTGTACTAATGCATACCTATCAACATCTCCACACTTGAATCTTTTCTTGTCCTCAAGAAAATAAATACAACCAATCAATTCTATCACTTCATTTTCACAAAGCTGAAAACATACAATCCCTCAAATTTAAGCCAACTCAAATATCAAATTAATGCACATATCATGACTACTTTTTCATTGGTATACATAAGCAAAATTAGAATTGGCACAATCACTCAAAGATAAGTAAAGATGCAAAAATGAATCTTCCTTATGGTTTTCACTCATTTCTCTCAAGTTTTTAAGGGTTAGTGTTTCGCTCAAACTTCCTATAGGAAGATACATTACCATAGGCTTGCTAATACACCAATTCTCCTCTATAAGGATTACATGCATAAATAGATCAAAAAGACTTGTTTATGGTTGTAGTGTGTAAGGGTTAAGGTGGGTCAAAAGAGGGGTAATAGGGTTAAGCACAAGTATAAGTAAAGAATAAAATGGATACAATAGGATAACACAACATAACACTAAGATATCCAAACATAACTAATATAGTACTCTGCACTCATTTATGTTACTCGATTATTATTCATTCTTCGTTTTTCTTTTTTAATTATTTTTCTTTCTTTTTCTTCATATGTGGAAGAACTATGAGTCAAAACTAACACTATATACAATGTAGTCCACAAGAAAAGATATACTCAACTTGTCTCGGTAACAATTTCATACAATCCAAATTAATGTTTTTCTTAACACTTTACTAGACTTGTCAAAAGGTAGGAAAATGGGGTTTAAGTTTTAAAATTTTGGATATTTGTAAGAAACAAAAGGTTAAGGCTCAACAGAGGTAGAAAGGGAAAATTACGGGAAGGTTATTTAAGCCAAGGGTTAACACAAAAAGGGCCTAAATCATCTGTATTAAGCATTCATATAGTAGACTCAAACCGATTCAAAGTAAGTTTTGAAGATAGTAACCTACGGAAATAACACCCAATGAAGAAATGAAATGACTATAGATGGAGTCATATGGCTTAATCCTTACTTTAGCTTAAATGAAAACTTATTACGCATCTCTACACTACCTCATTGCTCAAATTTCAATTTGTGACTAAGCTTATGTAACCATCTATTTTTCATCATTCTTTATGGTTCACTTTCTACTCAAGTAGCTTAATCCAAGTTCAAGCATGCATTCAATCTAATTCCAAGTAACATGACAGAATCTCATGACAATATTTATCATAGTGGCCTAAATGCGGTTCCATTATTAACACAAAGCATCATTGCTGACACAAAACACATATAATATGCCTAAACATGCATCCTATTCAACACAAAATTTTTTAAGAATTGCAATTTAGAAAGTTGATGCCACATCTCAACACTTAAAGATCACATTGTCCTCAGTATGACAAGTCAACCTCCAAGTGATTCAAAATGACATTAAACTAAATAAAAATGAAAACAACACAAACAAAAGAATCAAAACAAGCAAATGATATCAAAATAAACAAAAGAAAATGAATTCAAACCAAACTTAAAGAAATTAAAACTAAACAAAACAAATAGCATACATAATTGAGAAGAACCCAAATAGACATGAAATGAAATTCAATCACATAAAAGAAACAAAAAATTAAAAGTTAAAGGGTAAGAAAAGCTTATTTAGATTATGGTGGCGATGGTGATGGTGTAGGAGCCTCAAAATTGTTCCTTCGGTTAAAGTTAAGGAGCCTTCTCTTCAAGCTACTTTTCTCCTTATGTACTTTTCGCATTTGTACGTCAAGATCATTTATTTGAGATGCCATCTGTTGATAGTTGGAGGATGTTTGTTCAACGGTTTGTTGGAGTCGATCAAGCTCTGCTGTTTCTGCTACTTTTGGTTCTTCCTTTAGATCCTGAGCTGCTTGAGATTTGGAAGGAAGGGACATGGCTATAATGATGCTTCTCCTGTTCCTAACTGTAGCATGAGTCTGAGGATTGTGGAGTTCTATAGAATGGAACTCCATAACCTCAGAACGCCTTTTTCTTCTGAGCAAATAGGGAATGAGGCCCGATAAGTAGTCGCCAAATTGGACTTTCTTTCAACGAAGACTTGAAAGTAGAGTTCATCACCTGGTTTATGAGCCATCATCTTTCTTGATGTCATTGTAAGAAGAAAATCTGCAAAAATGAGGGAGAAATAGTGAAATTTGCATTTTAGAGAGAGAGAGGGAAAAATCTTACCCAAATCCTTTTATTTTTGAATGATTAATGCATGAAAAGATGAAATGATTGCAAAATTAAAGAGAATAAATGAAGAAAATACCAAGAATCTAGAGGAAAATGAAGATTTTCAAAGAGTGAGAAGAGAGCATGTCGTGTGTGAGAGAGAGAGGGAGTGAATTTTAAGAATGGGTGAGAGAAAAAAGGGGAGGGAAATTAAGTTTCCCTTCGTGGGAATTCCCACAATTCACACTATTGTGGGATTACTCTCTAGAAACTTTTTGGAGAAAATTCTCATGCTCGTGGTAGTCACCACAATTCCCATGGTCGTAGTTAGAAACTTTTTGGAGAGATTTCCCATGCCTATGGGAATTAGTGATCCTCACAATTTCAATCCTTCTTCCAAGCTTATATGTATTCTCCATGATCCCAAAACCTACAAACATATGAAAATAATATCATTAATAAGAAATTTGAAAAGAAAACAAGTTGAAATTGAAACAAAATCAAAGCAAACATCAATCCAACTCTAATCAATCATGATCATAACTAAGGAATCAACCGAATAAATAAACAAAGATGATCAAAAAGAAATTGAGTTCCATGGGTTATCTTCCATGTAGCACTTCTTTTAATGTTAGTAGCTTGATGCTCTTCCTTGGAAATTCAGCTAGGATCAATTATCAGTGGCTTGCTTCTGCCTTTTTCATTCAACATTGGTTTTATAGCCTATAAGTAAGCTACAAATTGCAAAATGAAAAGACGGACAATATTGATAAAGTTAAGAAAAAAATAATTTCATCAATGTCCTTTTCATCAACAAATTGTCAATAAAATTGGGAATAATAAAATTGCGTGAATCTTCCGTTGAATCCAACAATTTTTCATGTATGAAGGGAAGTTGGTCTCTTTCTTCCTCAATCACCTTCGTCCCCTCTACTTCTTCCTCTTCACGAATAGATACTTTCATAACTTCTTCAAACTTGATGTCTATTATTGTTGGAGGTATGTAAATATAATGCCTCAGAAAGCAAGTGTATTTACTTACAACTTAATTCTTCCAGTTACTTTTTGTAATGAAAATATTTATTATTAATAAAACAAAAGAGTTTGGTTTTATATATATGAGCATAATAAAACTAGTTATAAGTACTGAGATTCTTTTGTAAATAATATACATATTCATAAAGATTTATGGGAAATATGTATATTATTAAAATCTAAAATAATTGATTCGAAGTTGAATAATCAAGTTGGTCGCTTAATTACGGTTTGGACTGTAGTGTTGCGATTTACCTCTATGTAAGTAAAAGAGTTTACCTTAAGGGAATGATAAGTTTCATATCATGATAGTAGTTGACTATCGATAATGGCATTATTAAATGAATTTGGAATCATGTATTTTTAAAGAATAAAATAGGTCGTTACTTTAATCTTAAAACATACACCTAACCATTAGTTTATTATGGACCACAATCTTGATGAGTGGTGAACTCGTATGTCTTTCATTATAATTCTTGATATGATCGGAATGGATTTTTATAGAGTATCGATCCAGTGTCTGCATGTTGGAATTATTAATTGAAACATCTATTAGGGAACATTCACTCAAATAAAAAGTTTATAGTGATACCATCACTTCTAGATGTTTTATGGAGATTGGTGATTAAACTAGCACTAGTAGCTTGAAGGACTAGATACCCATCAAGTATTAAGACCAAGATGAGATCTTATGTGTTAATCACCATATAGAGTAAAACAAGAGATCTAGAAGGAAAAATGAACAAAAGGGCAAAACGATAGTTTGACCCTTTATTGTGTGGATCGCTATAATATGGTTCATATTAGATACCCATCAAGTCTTAAGACCAAGATGAGATCTTATGTGTTAATCACCATATAGAGTAAAACAAGAGATCTAGAAGGAAAAATGAACAAA
>JAOSBN010000008.1:39667442-39678379 GCA_027563595.1 Erythroxylum suave
TGTATTGACATTTGGCACCATTGATTGAGTGACAAGTGGACCAATCTTAGAGTGACATGTGGCCTAATCATTTAATGACACATGAGAGCATTCATTAAGCAACACATAGCCTAATAGATGTGTAACTTATGGTAGCTTAAAAGGGAGGGCAAGTGTGACCAATGTCTTGGTGACATGTGCTCCTCTAAGATTAGGACACCTAACAACTTAGGTGTCTTACTTGAAATTTATGTAGCTTTAATTGAAGCAACACCACCGAAACTCTTCCCCCTCACTTGACTCTGAATTTTGCTTCAATTTCACTTAGAATTCTTGCAAAATATTGCACCAAGGAAGTAGAGAACGTGATCTTCTATGCTGCTGTCTTCTTGGTCACCTTAATTTGGAATTGTGTTTGCTTGCTTGGAAGAATAGTTTGGCTTGTTTTTTTGGAGTTGGAATTCGAAATTAAAGAGGTAAGGGAATACTAAACTTGATATTAAGCTAGAATATGTACTGGTTGATGCTTAAAGTGGATAATATGTGTACTGAACTAAGAAAGAATTGAGGTTAAAAACTTGATACTTGCAGGATACTTGTTAGAAGGGGTGGTTCCACTGAATAGGTATTGGTATATTAGCTATATCTTGACCTGTAGATATCAAAATAGGATGGTTTTAAATTCGTAGTAAACTAGATACATTTATCTACAACTTTTATGAAGAAGTCGAATTTAATTTCTGTTACTAAGGGTTTCGAAATTTAGCTTAAAGTTGAGTCATGGCATAGGTTGTAGCATTATAACTGACAGAAATCATATCCTGCTTTTATCGAATAAATTGTATTGATTTAAGTCGCATTAGACAAATTTTTCTTCATAAAAGTTATAGATTACCCTCTTAGCTTTCTATTGGTATAAAGTTTGTAATTTTAGATATCAGAATTGAGAGATACGAGTTTTACAAGTTTGAGTGCACAGGCACAATCATGCACAGGTCAAAATTTTGCATATGCACAATCTGTAGCATTTTGAGTATAACTTATGGAATAATAAACCAAATTAAATGGTTTTTGTTTCTTTTGAAAATTAAGACATAGAGGAACATTTGTTTAGAAGAACATATTGTCTAAAAACGTCAATTTCTATGTCATAATGGCCATACAAAAACTAATCCAAAAATTTGTCCTGTGAAAACTGTTATTTGGAGGTTTCGGGTCCCTTGTCTCACAATTGTGGGAAATGTTTGGGATGGATGTGAATTTGGAATTACTGTGATAATGTTGTGATAATTCCAGACTATCAGTTGTCCGAGGAGTTTGATAGTTGGGACTGTATTGGAAGTGTTCTCTATTTGTGTGAATGTACATAATTTGTGAAGACTTAATATCTCTATTGATGCATTATTGTGCATACTTTTAATTGTACGACATGTTGGCTTGTTTGAAAATTAATGAAAATGTCAAGTTGAACAAAATGGAATAAAGTGGTATGTGTTGCAATATGTTCCTTGTATGAGAATTTTGAACCCTTTTTGTTTAAAACTATAAGTCCTAGACGTGGGTAAATAGGCATACTTAGAAGGGTCTACAGCTGCTCTTGTGACGCTTTGGTGTCTTTTGTTTCTAACACTTCGGTGTCTCCTATTACTAACACTTTGGTGTCTCCTGTTATTGAGACATAAGTCTTTCCTGTTCTGTGATACTGATCATGGTATCTCCTGTATTAGTCTAGTTACCCACTTCTGTATAAAGGATCAACAACATAACTTGTTTTGTATTGTGTTATATGCTCTGTTTTTGTTCTGAGATTTATCGTATTTTGGTTCTGTTTGGTAATGGATGAGTAAGTACTATTTATTATCTGATGTGATTTTGGAATGCGTGAATGTTTGGATGACTATGTGAAACATTTGTCAAATTATATCCTGTTAGTTTATTCCCTGCTAAGCTATATGCTTAGTGTTAGACCCCTAAACTTCGAAACACCTCTCAGTGACCTTCAGGAGGAGCCTTAGGGGGGAGGTTCACTGGATTCGCACATGAGGAAGGTATGCGAAAACTCCAAGGAAAATGTGGGCGAGTGAAATTGAACTTGGTACGAATTTTGATAGAGTCTCGGACCTCTTGGAGATTGACTCGACCCAGGCTAAGGTCTTGACGGACTAAGGATTTAGCACATGCTCGGATGGACAGACCACGACTAACGGACTTGTTGTGGAAAGCGATAGCTCAGGCTAGGGTGCTACGCAGGCTTCAACGAGATCACATTACATCATCAACAGATAGAGATTGTGGGGAGATCTTGGATGATGTGGCGATGACAAAGAATTAAAGTTACAGTGGGATTCAACATTTGAAGATAGTAGAGATCTTCGCGGATAAAGATGCTAGTTTCCTAGTGGAATGTAAACTCTATCATTTTGTTATCTTATAGATTCTATCTTATCAGTTAGAGTCCTATTTATATGGGGGTGTCATCTAACTGGTCCGTGTGATGTAATCTGATAGAGATAGACGTGATCTTAGCTCGATCCTAGGTAGATCAGTTTGAGTGGGATTAGGTAGTTCAAATTATGTGAGATTTTGAATGTAACTTGAATTCAAAGTCAAGAGGCCTATATATAGCTCATTCGAGCTTTTCTCTCAACTCACTTCATAGAGAGAGCATTCCTTGTATTCTTTTGAGGGAAAGTAATATAAAGGTTGGTTTAAGCTGTATCTCTGTGGGTTCAAGTTGTCTTTACTTTCTTATTGATTTCTTAAGCATTGTTTCTTCGAGTGCGTTAGTAAAACACTTTGAGGGTTTGTTGAGGGTTAAGTCTTGCTTAAAGCGGGCTAAGTGAGGTGTTGGCGATAGAATTCGGGGAAAGTTCGAGTCAAAGGAGACCTTTGTATCAACTGGTATTAGAGCCTAATTTCGAGATGGCTGTAGGCAACTTGATGGAACGAGTGTTTAGTGTGGAGGCGCTCATTAGGCCTATGCCTCAAGGGGAGGAAGAGGTCACATCTCACAATGCTCGGTTCGAGATGTTGGAGACGCGAATCCAATAATTGCAACAATAGTTGGTGGAATTGTTGAAGGCATATGAGGAGGCCCAGTTAGAGATCACTGTGCTAAGGCATGCTGTTGCAACACTGGAAGTCGGTCGTGGGGAAAGCTCAACACCAAAACCTTCAGCGATGAGGGTACGAGAACTTAAGGTGTTCGAAGGCGTGCGAGATGCCAAGGTGCTTGAGAATTTCTTATGAGATATGGAGTAGTACTTTGCGGCTGCAAGGGTGCCCGATACTAAGAAGGTCAGTGTGATAGCTATGTACTTGGATGAGGATGCCAAGCTCTGGTAGAGGACGAGGACCTCTGCGGAGATCAGTGCGGGTAGAACTCCTGTGGATACATGGGAGCTCATGAAGGAGGAGTTGAAGGATCAATTTCTTCCGTTGAATACTTCATGGCTTGCTAGGGATGCCTTGAAGAAACTAAAACAAGAAGGTTCGGTAAGAGACTATGTTAACTCTTTTAGCTCTCTATTACTTGATATTGAAAACATGTCAGACGAGGACAAGCTCTTCAACTTTTTGTCCGGGTTACAACCGTGGGCGCAAATGGAGTTGCGGAGGCAAAATGTGAAGGATGTGGTTGGTGCAATCGCGGCTGCTGATTCCTTGGTAGACTTTCAAGCGGCGAAGGAAACTAAGGCAAGTTTCTCTAATTCTTCAAAGGGCAATGGCCATGGTCAATAAGAGAGTACCGAGGGGAAGAAGAAGAAGAAATCCAAAAAGGGAGACTTCGACGGGAAAAGCAAGCAAGATAGTGGCTCGAAGAGTGGGGAGACATCCTCTAGAAAGGCCAAGATTGCTTGTTATCTATGCGGTGGACCACATTATGCAAGAGAGTGTCTAAGGAAAGAGAATCTAAATACCTTGATAGCCGAAAAAGAGAAAGGATCTTCAGAGGAGGCGGCGATAAATCCGATTGTATTGTTGAATGCGGTTAGTAAAGAACCTAATCCTTATGATGAACTAATGTATGTGGGAATACAGGTCAATGGGATAAAGGTGACCGTGTTGATAAATACGAGTGCGTCACATTCCTTCGTGGTGGAAAGGATGGTGCGTAAGTTGGGGCTTAGAGTGTCTACGACCCCAATAAAGTCAAGAACCCCTACAGGTAAGGCACAAGTGGTGATGAGAGCTGCTTACAACGTCCCAGTGAGTATAGGGAGCTGGGGTCCCAAGATGAATTGCCTAGTCGTACCACTTGAGGATTTAGAAATGATATTAGGGATCAACTTCCTTAAGCCAGCAAAGATGATGCTGTACCCAAGTTTGGGAGGTATGATGGTTATGCATGACGAAAAATCTTTCTTTGTTAATTGTTGTAGATTCGTTGGTGCGATGAAGGAGACTACAACACCGGTAGCACAAGTGCCGGCCATGATCCTTGAAAAGGAGCCAAACTATGCTCAAGGAAGCCCGAAACAAAAGGCAAGTAAGGAGCATATTGTTGCCAAGATTGCGGAGGATCAAGGTGATAGAGAAAGCTCAGCGGATGGAGCTCTTCTCAGCATATTCCTGGTGGGCGAGGTGAGCCTTGAGAGGGCGAGTCCAAGTAGAGGCAAAGACAACCCCAATGGATTGGGAAAATGTTACGTGGGTGAAGTGTCAATTGATGTGAAGGCTTACTACAGTCTTCAAGGGCTAACTAAGGAGTCTTCGAAGAAACCACTCATCGAGGAGTGCCAATAGACTAATTCGACAAGGGCGTCAAATCTATTTGGTGGAGGTGGTTTGTTAGACCCCTAAACTTTGGAGCATCTCTTAACGACCTTTAGGAGGAGCCTTAGGGGGGAGGTTCGCTGGATTCTCGCATGAGGAAGGCATGTGAAAACTCTAAGGAAAACGTGGGCGAGTGGGATTAGACTTGGTACGAATTTTGGTAGAGTCTCGGACCTCGTGGAGATTGACTTGACTCAGGCTAAGGTCTTGATGGACTAAGGACTTAGCACATGCTCGGATGGATAGACCACGACTAACAGACTTGTTGTGGGAAATGTTGGCTCAGGCTAAGGTGCTACGTGGGCTTCGACGAGATCACATTGCATCATCAACGGATAGAGATTGTAGGGAGATCTTGGATGATGTGACGATGAAAAAGAATTAGAGTTACAGTGGGATTTAACATCTGAAGATAGTAGAGATCTTCACGGATAAGGATGCTAGTTTCCTAGTGGAATGTAAACTCTATCTTTTTGTTATCTTGTAGATTCTATCTTATCAGTTAAAGTCCTATTTATATGGGGGTGTCATCTAATTGATCCGTTTGATGTAATCTGATAGAGATAGACGTGATCTTAGCTCGATCCTAGGTAGATCAGTTTGAGTGGAATTAGGTAGTTCAGATTATGTGAGATTCTGAATGTAACTTGACTTTAAAGTCAAGAGGCCTATATATAGCTCATTCGAGCTTTTCTCTTAACTCACTTCATAGAGAGAGCGTTCCTTGTATTCTTTTGAGGGAAAGTAATATAAAGATTGGTTTAAGCCATATCTCTGTGGGTTCAAGTTGTCTTTACTTTCTTATTGCTTTCTTAAGCATTGTTTCTTCGAGTGCGTTAGTGAAATGCATCAAGGGTTTGTTGGGGGCTGAGTCTTGCTTAAAGCGGGCTAAGTAAGACTGTCGTACAAGGGTGTTGGGAATAGAATTCAAGGAAAGTTCAAGTCAAAGGAGACTTTTGTATCACTTAGCATGGTGGTTTTATCCCCGTGTAGGTTCTGATAAGAAGAATCGAGACTAGAACAAAGACAACCGCAGTGGCCACAAAGAATGTGTTTTGTTTTGGGAATGTATGTTTAGGTTTTATGTAATAATATGAGACATGATGTATTTTGTTAAAAGTTTGTAA
Organism: Erythroxylum suave; assembly: GCA_027563595.1. NCBI lineage: Eukaryota > Viridiplantae > Streptophyta > Magnoliopsida > Malpighiales > Erythroxylaceae > Erythroxylum > Erythroxylum suave. The sequence continues at coordinate 39,673,325 of JAOSBN010000008.1, forward strand.
ATATTGTAATAATTTTAAATCAGGATGATGTTGTAATTGAAACATGTATCGAACAAATCCAGTGTGCTAATTTTGTTTAAAGTTGACTATGCATCAAAAAGAAATAATTGGTTGTTTGAATTATGGTAACGCTTTGTATTGTTTCGATATGTTTAAGTCCCATCTTAGGTAACATCCGCATATCCTTCTAGGGGATATTTGGGTGTTACATTGTTTGGTATCAGAGCCTGGTTTAGGCGATACTGGTTTAACCAGCGCTCAATTGCGACTTATATTTCAGTCTGAAAAACAAATGTGATTTGGCCTAATGCGGTTTGTCCCATGTTTTGGTTATAGAATTAAAGATGGAAAGATCTCATGAAGCCATTGACGAGATTGCTGAGAGCAATAATCCTGAACGATCTCGTCCATCAATGTCTGGACCCTCTGGGGTCAATCGAGGGGAAGCTGAGGTGCCACCTCCTCCTCCAGCTTAGGGAGAGGCTTTAGTAAAGTTGTCACAGAACATGATGACATTACTACACCGTATGACTACACCCAAGACTCCGATTGATCAGTTGCGGAAGTATGGAGCTGAGGAATTTTCAGGAACATCATTGGAAGAATCTAAAAGGGCTGAGTTCTGGATAGAGAAAGTAAAGAGGGTATTAGATGAAATCAATTGTCCGCTAGATTAGATGGTACATTGTGTTGTCTCTTCTTCTTCAAGGAGCAGCTTATGAGTGGTGGAAGTTCATTTTGAGAAATCCTCAACTACCGGTGCCTCTGACTTGGGATTTCTTCACCCAAGAGTTCAAAGCAAAGTATGTCACGAAAGCGTATAAAAAGGAGAAGTGGAAGCAATTTCTAAACCTGAAGCAGCGGAATCTGTTTGTTGCTGAGTATGACAGAGAATTTAACAGGCTCAGTAAGTATGCACCTGAAACTGTACTTACTGAGGAGTTTCGTTGTCATCAATTCGAGGACGGTTTGAATGATTCGATTAAGGAGCATCTTGCAACATTCACTCTACTGCAGTAAGTAAATTACCATCAACTGATGCAAGCTGCTATGAAAATAGAGAGGCAAGAGATGGTGAAGAGAGAAAGGGCTCAGCGAAGGACCTTTACTAGAGGAGGTCAGTTCTCGGGCAAGCGGAGTCGTGAAGGTGTTTCCTCTGTGCCGAAATCTACTCAGAGATCTTTACCTAGGGGAAGGCGACAAAACTTTCCCTCATCGACTACTTTCAATAAGGGTTCCTTAGTGGGCCGAGGTTTTGGTGCTCCAGAGTGTTCTTACTGCTCCATACATCATTAGGGTACCTGTTGGAGGGCTACAGGTGCATGTTTCAGATGTAGTAGCACGAACCATCAGATAGCTAACTGCCCTATGAGACAATCCCGGGCATCGTAAGTGAGTAGGGAGGTTTCTCATTTAGCTGCTGGAGTCAAAGGACAAGGTAGAGGTCATGGAGGATCTGGTCAGAACAGGCTTAATTCAAGTACTCATTTAGAAATTGTTGATCGAACAACTGTGCCTTCTACTTCTACTCGATCTTATGCATTGAAAGCTTGCGAAGAGAAGGATGCACCAGAAGTCATTGCTGGTATTGTTTCTCTCTTTAATTCTGAAATGCATGCACTGATTGATCCTGGATCTACTCATTCTTATAGATCAGTTAGAATATGACATTCATGTAACCAGCCCCTTTGGGTAGTAGTGTGTTAGTTAATCAGGTGTTTAGGAATTATCCTATTATGATCCAAGGAAATGAATATGTAGCTGATATGATTAGATTACCTTTTCATGAATTTGATTTGATTCTAGGTATGAATTGGTTGTCTAAGCATCAGGCAGTAGTTGATTGTAATGCTAAGACAGTCATGCTTAGGAAGCTTGATCAGCCTAACATAGTATTGCATGACATCCGCACTAGTTCTTTAGCTAATATGGTATCTGCTATGGAAGCCTGAAGACTCCTCAGGAAAGGATGTAAAGCTTATCTAGCTTTTGTGTTTGATTTTAAGAAGGAGGGTGTCAAACTGCAAGATATTCCAGTGGTGAATGAATTTCCAGATGTGTTTCCTGAGGAATTACCTGGACTCCCTCCTGAAAGGGAAGTGGAGTTATCTATTGAAGTCATGCCTGGCACTGCACCTATATCAAGAGCACCATACAGAATGGCTCCTACTGAATTGAAGGAGTTGAATGGGGAGCACCGGTTCTATTTGTTAAGAAGAAAGATGGTACTCTTCGGATGTGTATTGATTACAGGCAACTGAACAGGGTCACAGTGAAGAATAAGTATCCGTTGCCAAGGATAGAAGATCTGTTTGACCAATTGAAAGATGCAGCAGTATTTTCCAAGATAGATTTGCTATCAGGATACTATCAACTTCGGGTATTTTCCAAGATAGATTTGCGATCAGGATACTATCAACTTCGGGTAAAGGATGTGGATGTTTTGAAAACTGCATTCAGGACCCGTTATGGACATTATGAATTCTTGGTGATGCCATTTGGGTTAACTAATGCTCTAGCTGCATTTATGGATCTGATGAACAGAGTGTTTAGGTCTTACTTAGACCAATTTGTAGTGGTGTTTATAGATGATATTCTGGTCTATTCTAAGAATAAGCATGATCATGCTGAGCATCTGCGGGTTGTGTTACAAACCCTGCGGGAAAAGTAGTTGTATGCTAAGCTGAGTAAGTGTGATTTCTGGCTTCAAGAGGTATATTTTCTAAGACATGTTGTTTCTTCTCAGGAGATTAGAGTTGATCCCAGTAAGATTGAAGCAATTGTTAACTAAAAGCTGCCACAGAATGTGACAGAAGTGAAAAGTTTTTTGGGTTTGGCAAGTTACTATCATCGGTTTGTGAAGGGATTCTCAGTGATAGCATCCCCTCTGACTAAATTGCTACGAAAAGGAGTGAATTATAAATGGTCCGATAGTTGTCAAGCTAGTTTTGATCAATTTAAAAGAATGCTTACTGAAGCTCCTGTATTAGCTCAGCCCACTTCTGGTAAGGAGTATGTTATGTTTAGTGATGCATCTAGAAATGGTTTAGGTTGTGTTTTAATGCAGGATAGAAAGGTAGTTGCTTATGCCTCAAGGCAACTAAAGCTACATGAAAAAAAATTACCTTATACATAATCTGGAATTGGTAGCAGTAGTATTTGGCTTGAAAATTTGGCGGCACTACTTGTATGGTGAAAGGTGTAGAATTTTCACATATCATAAGAGCTTAAAATATCTGCTTACCTAAAAAGAACTAAACCTGAGACAACAACGTTGGATGGAACTCTTTAAAGACTATGATTGTATTGTGGACTATCATCCGGGTAAGGCTAATGTCGTGGCTGATTCCTTAAGTCGGAAGACCATTTCAGCATTGTCGGTGCAGCATGGTGAATGGGGCATTGTATCTGAATGAGTTTTTATAGCTCAACTGAAAGCTAGACCTACCTGGAGGCAAGAAATTTGTGATGCGCAGAAAGTTGATGATAAGTTGCAACAACTCATCTTGGCTACTCAGGAAGGCAAACAACCCGATTTTTCGGTAAAAGGAGATGGTGAATTGTATTATAAAGATCGATTGTGTGTGTCAGCTAATGATGAGTTAAAGAGAAAGTTATTGTTTGAGGCCCATAATATTGTCTTTACAATGCAACCTGGTGGAAATAAGATGTATCAAGATCTGAAGTAGCATTACTGGTGGTCAGGTATAATGTAGTGGATTATGTATCTAAATATTTGACATGTCAGCAGGTCAAAGCTGAGCACCAAGTTCTATCTGGTTTGTTACATCCAATTCCTATTCCTCAATGGAAATGGGATAATATTACCATGGATTTTATCATTGAACTTCCTCTCACTCAAAGGATGATGCTGTATGGGTAATTGTTGATAAGTTCACCAAGTCTGCTCACTTTCTGCCTGTTCGTCCTGATTATTCATTGGATAGGCTTGCCGATCTATATGTAATGAGATAGTGAGGTTGCATGGGGTGTCTTATCTATTATATCTTATCGTGATCCTCGATTTACTTCAAGATTCTGGAAAAGTCTGCAAAAGGCTTTGGGTACTCAAGTTAAGTTCATTACTGCCTTCCATCCCCAGACAGATGGACAATCTGAATGGGTTATCTAGATATTAGAAGATATGCTTCGGGGCTGTGAGTTAGAGTTTCCAAGAAGTTGGGATAAGTATCTGGCTTTGATGGAGTTTGCTTACAACAACAGTTATCAGACTAGCATTGGCATGGCCCCTTATGAAGCGTTGTATGGTAGAAGGTGTAGAACTTTGGTGTGTTGGACTGAATTGAGTGAAAACAAGATGATCGGGCCTGATATTGTGAAAGATACTGAAGAAAAAGTTCGGATTATTCAACATAGGTTGAAAGCTGCCAGTGATAGGCAGAAGTCCTATGCTGATCTGAAAAGGAAGGATATTGAATATCAAGTAGGTGATAAGGTGTTCTTGAAAGTGTCACCGTGGAAGAATATACTTCGGTTTGGTAGAAAAGGTAAGCTTAGTCCACAATATATTGGTCCATATGAGATTCTCAAGAGGATCGGACCAGTAGCTTATCAATTAGCTCTTCCTGAAGAATTGGCCAAGATACATGATATATTTCATGTCTCCATGTTGACAAGATATCGATCTGATGATTCACATAAGATTCCTGTGCAAGAAATTCAAGTCCAACCAGATTTGTCTTATGAAGAAGGGCCTATGTCTATATTAACTAGAGAAGTCAGACAACTCAGGAACAAGCAAGTACCTTTGGTGAAAGTACTTTGACAACATCATGGACTTGAAGAAGCAACATGGGAACCACCATGAGAGCTCAGTATCCTCAACTATTTTAATCAAGTGTAAATTTTGAGGACGAAATTTTTTTAAGGGGGAGAGAACTATAAGGCCCCAAAATATGCCCTAGTTGAAACGATGCATGATCATGAAAGTGCATATGAGATAGGGGTTAAAATTGTTTTATGATTTGAATGTGAAAGGTATATGACTTAAATTTTGGTATTGATGGACTATAGTTAGTAAATTGGGATTAATTG
>JAOSBN010000008.1:39681650-39726122 GCA_027563595.1 Erythroxylum suave
CTAAGTGGGAGCTTAGGTAGAGGATGTAGGTCTTAGCACCGAACCTCTATAAAAATAGTGTTTGCTTCTCTTCCCTACTCCTTGCACTTAAATTCGTTTAATTATTTTGTGTGTTTTTAACTTCTGGTTTTTGTAGAATTTTACAAAAAGGTTCAAGGATCTATTCAAGCCCCCCTTCTAGATCGTTTACACCTGTCTAGGATACTTCGCGGGCAACAAAAGTAAAAAACAGTCTCTCTAATTTTTTGCCCATCATTTACTAATGTTTTAGATGTAAGGTTGCCCTTCAAAGGATGCCAAGATAATGAACTTCAAGTGATATCCAATACTTTTATGTATTGGTGGTACTCCATATTCAAGTTACAGCGTTCAATCTATTTATTTCTTTGACAGTTTAAACATGACTATTATTTACAACAAAAAGATTTAAAATAATACCTAATTTCATAAAAATCTATATTTTATAAATAAAGACAGATTTAAACTATGTTTATGTTTTGTGGTTTAGTATTTATTTATTTTAAAAATTACACTTTATTAAATAGTTTACCCAATTTTCGAAATGTACGAGGATTTTTTAAGAATATTATTTCATAGAAATATATTAGGCATAAGTCAAATCACAAAATATGTGTTTCTTATTCATATAATTTATTTATTAAGGAGAGTAACACTTGCATTTACATGAGATATAATTCTTCAGGTAGAAGATACAAATTTCTTGTAGCTTGTTAATAAAAAATAAAAATTTTATTTTAAAATTATTTTGTATACGTAGAAATTTTTATAAATCTCTTTAAAGCAATAAAATAAAATGAATAAATTAACTAGATGATTCAATCAAATTAACAAGAGAGTAAAAGAAATAAGATTTAACAATATCAGAAATCTCTAGTCAAAGATTTAATTTCAACTTCGATTCATGCAATCTTTGATATAAGAATAACATCATCTAACTCTTTTAATCCTTTTCCCTTCAATTTAAGAATAACTCTTTTAACCCTTCAATTTAAGGGTCAAAAGTTTAACTAGAAAAGTTTAAGATAACACTTGTTATGGTTGGTCTAATAAATAAAAGGAATAGGACTAAAACATTGGCTATCAAACAGTAAATACAATCTAGGTAGGCTTTTCAAGAATTCAAAATAGTTAACCTGAAGACCTGTTCTCATTTTAATTCATGTACTCAAAAATGTGATCTCAATATGCAAATAAAGCAAGTTTTAGAAATCAAGTCATATTTGATAATCACTTAACAAAATTAAACACAGAAAAAATGATAAATTGCTCATTAGTTCAAAATCTCACATAAAAGATTAAAAATTAATAATTAATTGTATAAAAATTTTTGATGCAGGATATCATCTAAAAATCACGTATATGCATACTTTATTTTCTTGACAAGTTTTGAGTGAAATTTATACATGTAAATTAGGAATAAAGATAATTTCCATATGATTTGATTTATTATATTTTTTTTGATTTATTATCTTTTTAATTTTTGACATTTTATTAAATAGTTTACCCACTTTTGATAATTATGAGCACTTTCCTTTTGAAAATATTAGGTCACAAAAAATATTTTAAGAATAAGTTGAATCATAAAATATAAGTACATGTCGAGAATAAGATTGTTGCCTTCTATTGTTATAAGAATAAACTAGAGTTCTATTTATTATTTGGTTTGTTAAGCAAACTCAAGGCTACTTTAACCCAAACATATTTAGGCTTACGACAGTTGGTTCTACTTAACTAAATTAGTGTTATTTTGATGAACAAACACATGATCACATGAATTTAAAGGTAGGGTTAGGAATAAACTATAAGATATGTTTTGGCAAGTGTTGTCACCTAACGGATCTAGGACTCATATGAGATGTGATTGATAATGTTGTTATCTACCTAATTTAAGTTTAGTTGGTTTGTTGAGCAAACTCAAGATTAACTATATTTGTATGGGATCCTAGCCCACTAGAAAAATTGAAGTAATCTTTCCTAATAGTAGTGAGGACTATTATTTTGAATAAACTAGTGAGAGTAACCAAATACATGATTAAAGTCCTAATCTCATTTGGTAGTCATGACATATAATTAATTACTTTCTTTTACATTTATGTTTTGACTTGAGTAAAATTTAACGTGTTAATATAGTTGATACTAAAAGTTAATAAACCAAATTTCTTAGCTATAAGATTATGTTTAAGAAGAGTTCTCAAACTTAGGTAAAAAACTGTGTCGATTATGAAATTTTTCTATAATCCCTCTTGAGGATTTGGTGACAACATTTTATCAATATGTCAAAATCCTATAGATGATAAAATGTATTGACATTTTGAGTTGAATAATGTCTCATAAACTTTGATTACAATATGTAATATGTGTGCTAACATTGTGATAGCAAGATGTAAAAGGTTGCATAGAGTAGAGATAAAATGCATAGTACCTTGTTGGAATTGTTCCACGTAATTTAGCCGACTAAAAGCATAATTGTGCATTACAATTAAAGTCTTTACTACAGTATGATATTAGTTGTCTTATGAAGAAAATGAATGCATAATTTTTCTTGCCTATTCGAGATATGATAGAGATTATATGTGTTTTTAGTTCATGTTTATAAGTATTTAATACTGAATTTAGATTCAACATTATTATAATGTTCAAAGCATGATAAGAAATAGATTTTTAAGTGAAAGTAGATGGTCCAATTTTATATAAATAGTTTGTATGTGTGGATCAAAGGAAACTTATGCTTAATCTGAGTGGCAAGAATATAAAGTTGGATAACTTATGTTTAATGTAAAGTTTGAGGTACCTTTATATGTTTTCTAGTGTTTTAAGGTCGACATCGAAGAACGAAGGAGTTTCAGAGACATTCAAATTAAAACAACGACCCATGATCGTAGCATGTCAGGCCACGAACGTGACATGTTAGGCCACGAATGTGACAAAAGCTCAAGATTTAGCCCACGATTGTGGCCTACATGCTACGATCGTGACCGAAGCCTAGGGAATGGCCTATGATAGTGGCCTGCATCGAGCAGACATGCGGACACTCACGAATGTCAAGTTTCGAGGGATTTTTGGGATTTTTTAGACCTTGAAAAGACCTTAAGGGTACCTAAAACAGAAAAGGATTTTAAAGAGCAAAAGAGACAGAGAAATGAGATTGTTATATTAGCCACCTCAAGAAACCCTAGAGAGAATATCAAGCGATAGAGGAAGAGAAGAAGGAAGAGAAAAGAGAAGAAGAAGCTAACTCGAAGTACTTCCTAGATCAGGAGGTTTCTTGACGTCGCTACCTGCGATCATCCATTTTAGATTGTATTTCTTGTTCTTTCAGTTTTATTATTGTATAGAATTGGATTGAATAGTTGATGATATGATATAGAATGTTGAGGATATTCTAAGCTCACATTTGGAATTTTATTATTGAATTAATGAGAATCTGATTGTTTATGTGTTTATTAGATATTGTTGTGGTTTGATTAACAAGAGTTAGGTGATTTGATAGAAACCAGAATTAAATTAGAACAATACTTTGTTTTGAGAGAGATCTTATATAGGTTTCTGATAGTTTATTAGAGAACTTCAGAACTAATTAAGGTTTTGGATAAGTTGTGAATTGAGAGATTGCAACCTCTATAATCTAATTAGGGTTTATAATTTAGGGTTAATGGTTATAACCTGAGAGAGAGTAATCAAACCTAGGATAGTCTAGTAATCAGCCATAGGATAGTCTAGAACCAACAATCCAATAATTCATAATTAGTTAGGTTAACATTAAGGATAGGTAATATTTCCTTTCTCTCAATTGGTAATTTCCTTCAGTTGATTCTTGGGTATGTTGCAAATTAGTTAATAATTAGTATTTTCATGTTTGATTCTTAATTTGTTTGATTGAATTAAATTCTCGTATTAGTTTTAATGCATATTGAATTTATATTGTTTGTTTCTGACCTCAGATTTTAGGATTAGATTAGTTCCCTCCTCGTGAGATCAACATATTTGGTAATACACTAATGAACCGTGCGCTTGCTGATTATCAAGGGTTAATAATTAAAACTTATACACAACCAAACCCCAATCAAGTTTTTTGATCCATTGTAGAGGAGGCGATTAGTCTAGTTCTTCAATCTAGGACATTTTAATTAGTTTTAGTTTCCATTATTTCTTTCTATTTCTGAATCCGTGTTCTTGTATGAACATGAGAGTTATAAGAGATTGAGTTGTGCAACTGAAACCTTAGAGCTAGATATCACTCGATTAAAGCGATCAATTATAAAAGCTTTATGCGAAGAAAAAGAACAAATCGCAAAAGTGATAATGACCAAGAAATTTTAGCAAGATTTCGATCACGAAGTGAAACTAGAACATCAACAAAGAACTATTATGGATTTCATATGACCAGGGTTCAATATGGCTAACTAAGGAGTAGCTAGGCCACCTGTACAAGTAGACTCTTTTGAAATTAAACCAGCCCTCCTAAACATGTTTCAACAGAATGTGCAGTTCTATGGACTAATGAATGAAGATCCTAATGCACATATAGTAAATATCCATGAAATCTGCGATACCTTTCAATACCATCAAATGTTGGAGGATGTGGTAAGAATTAGGTTTTTCCTTTTTACCCTAAAAGATAGAGCAAAGGCTTGGTACCACCCCCAACCCAACCAATATCACCACTTGTGATTAACTAGTTCTTGTCTTTTTAGACAATTATTTTCCCCTTAGTAAGACTACAAAGATTATTAAGGAGGTTACCAACTTCCAGTAAAGTGATGAGGATCAATCTATGAAGCGTGGGAATGATATAAGGACTTGCATCGAAAATGCCCACACTACAATTTACCTAAGGAGTTCTTATTGCGAACATTCTATAATAAAGTAACCCCACATGCGAGAAGCACAATTGATACAACTTTAAGAGGACCACTGATGAGGAAGACGGTAGATGAAATAGAAGAGCTGATAGAGGAGATGGCAAGTAATGGTTGCCTATAGACAAACGGGAGAAATTAACGTACTACTTTCTGAGAACAAAAAAGAGTTGTAGATGTCGATCAAATGATGGAGATGCAGGCAAAAATTGACAACTTAACTTAACAGCTCAATAACATGAAGGCTTCATCCTCAGTTTCGGTAAAAGTTGTGCAACTAAAGTGTGAACTTTATGGCAGGTTGACCATGATACGATGGACTACTTGTTAATGAAGGATAATGATCTGAAACAAGTTAGTTATATGGGAGCTTAATATGGACGAGAAGGGGGAAACTATCCCTACTTCAACATATACAACCTTGGATGGAAGAATCACCCTAACTTCTCTTAGACGAATAATGTTAGAGCAAAATTCAGACCTTAAGGACAACTAGGTTTCCAACAAGATAAACCGAGCTTAGTGGAATATTGGGGGTATGAAGGATGCACATAAGAGGCTTGAAAGCATGTTCGAGAATGTCACTAAGAATCACACCTCTTCAATACACAATCTGGACGTCTAAATAGGTCAACTAGCAGAGGCAATTTCAACTTAGAATGAAGGACCATTTCTAAGCAATACCGAATCTGATCCAAAGAACTGAATCGTGGCTATTACTTAGACCTAAGAAAAGAAACTCAAACATACAAAAGAAGATGGAGATAATGGAGAAGAACAAGCAAATATGGAATTCCTTCCAAGTGAGCTCATAATTAAGCCAATCGAGGAATCTCAACCTGAATTTTTATACCCTATTCTAGCTCAATGGAAGTCAAATTCAAGTAAGGTGATCGGGAATTCCAAGGAGGTTGAATTAAACAATGTTAAGGACATAACAAAACAACTATAAATGAGGCTCACACTAAGGGAATTAATCAAAAAGAAGGTTAAGGAGCTCATAGTGGAAGAAAACCCTAATATACCACAAAAGAAAGAGGACCTAAGGAATTTTTACATTCCTTGTAGTATTAATAAGTTAAAATAGACAAGGAATTTGTAGATTTAGGAGTGAGTATTAATATGATGCCCTATATGCTAGTGAAGACGGCATATAGAACAATTCATCGGACAAAGGGTATTATTATAGATGTGTAAGTACACATCGATATACTTAATGTCCCCACAGACTTCTTTGTATTGGATATTGGAGAAGATGTGGAAACCCCTATGGTCTTTGGATGACCATTCTTGGCTACTGCTCGCTCAATAATTGACGTTGATGGGGGTGAACTAATTCTGATGGAGAGCATCAAATAACCTTTACTATGTCGAAGAATAATAATAGTTCTCACTTACTTTTGGTTAACATCAAAGAAACCGAACCTCAAGGATAATGGGAGGATATTGAGGATCTTGGGGATGAATTTAGAAAGAAACAATCATAGAGGAGAAGGTGAAGGAAGGTGAAGAAAAAGGAAGGTGCAACCCAGGGCATTATAGCTCATTTGTAAATTTTAAGATCGATGACTGTGCCACCATTGCATAATTCATTTGAACCACCATAAGCATAAGAATAGCATCCAGCTATCGATGTTAAAAGAAGCGTTGCATGGGAGGCAACCTATGGATTGTTAATTCCATGTTATTTCCTTTGACGTTTAGATAGTTTGAATTTTATAGTTAGGTTATTCCATTTCCAAATAAGGTTAGAAAGCATAAGACTTCGACATAAGTTAGATGATCGAGGAAGTAAATAAAAAAGGGTTGAAAGAGTAATAAAAGAGTTAGGTTAGGATCTCGGGAATGTCTAGAAGGACAAAAAAAGAAAAAAATTAGAAAATCAATGGAATCTATGTAGGCCACGATCTTGTCTTGTGGCAGGGTAAAACTATCCACGTTGATTTTTAGCTAAACTTTTTACCATTTTGCCCTTCCTCCATTTCATATTTCATTTTTTCACTCACTTTCATTTTAACTTTATCTCTTTAAATTAAAAACCTCTAAATACTCTCACTTCTCTCTAACGAACTTCCAAATTTCCACTTTATTCCAACTTCCACCTACTTGCAGTCTATTATACCGTGCATTATGCAGTCAGTGAAGCACAACCAATCATCAGGAAGAAATCAGGTCTCAAGCCAAGGGTGAAGGAATAGAGCGGCGGATTTTACAGCACCCTTCCTAATCTACATAGAGGAGGAAGGTATTTGATTCCATTCCATTTATGTTAAACAGATAGTAGCTCAAGATATTTTGATTCTGCTACGCTTAATAGGCTAGAATTGCACGATAAGGTAGAGAATTTAGAAGAAAGAATTTAGTAGAATTTTAATTTTGCTTTATGATTTTATGTTGTTTAATGTTTCTTTTTCTTGAGGATATGTAAACGTTTAAGTGTGGGAATGTTGATAAGTGTAAATTGCACCGTGTTTTAAGGCATAGTTATATTTAGCTATTAATTCAATCATTTGGTTTGTGTTTAGGATAGAATTGTATTAGTTTGTTAATTATTTATGTTTCATGTGTTTTATGTTTAGCTATTAATTCAATCATTTGGTTTGTGTTTAGGTTATAATTGTATTAGTTTGTTAATTATTTATGTTTTACGTGTTTTATGGGTTAGTACAAGTCTTTGACCTTAAATATTATGTTTTTGAGCTACCTTGTTGTATTTTCTCGTGTTTCAGGGTCAACATTGAAGAACAAAGGAGTTTTGGAGACATTTAGGTCAAAATAATGGTCCAAAATCATGGCATGTCACGTGATGATTATGATAGAAGCTCCAGATTTGGCCCACGATCATGGCCTATATGACATGATCATGATAGAAGCACAGGGAATGACCCACAATCGTGGCCAGCATCAGACAGACGTGTAGACACTCACAAACTTTAAGTTTCGAGGGATTTTTTGGACCTTTCGGAACCCAAAAAACCCTAGGGTTACCCAAAACACAAAAGGATGTAAAAAGAACAACAAGAGTTAGGGAAATGAGCTTGTTGCATTAACCACCTTGAGAGAATGAGATCATGAGAGATAGAGGATACGAAGAAGGAAAAGAGAATAAGAGAAGAAGCTACGTCGAAGTACATCTTAGATCAGGAGGTTTCTCAACGTTGCTGCCTCTCGTCATCCATTTTAGATTGTATTTCCTGTTCTTTCAGTTTTATCATTGTATAGAATCAGATTGAACGGTTGATGATAGGATGTAGAATGTCAAGGATGTTCTAAACTCACCTTTAGAATTTTATTCTTGAGTTAATAAGAATATGACTGTTTATGTGTTTATTCAATATTGTTATGGTTTGATTTTACTTTTGTATAATTCGATAATAAAATGAGAGGGTGAATTAAATGAAAAACGATTAAATTGGACTAGTGAGAGTTAGGTGATTTAATAGAAACTAGAATTAAATCAGATTAATAATTTTAGAGAGATCTTGTATAAGTTTCTGATAATTTATTAGTGAAATTCAAAACTAATTATAATTTTGGATAAGTAGTGAATTGAGAGATTGCAACCTCCATAATCTAATTAGTGTTTATCATTATAACTCGAGAGAGAGTAATTAACCCTAGGATAGAACTAGCAATTGAATAATTCATAATCAATTAGGTTACATTTAGGATAGGTAAAATTTCCTTTCTCTCAACTGTTAATTTCCTTCGGTTGATTCTTGGGTGTGTTGTAAATTGCTTAATAATTAGTATTTTTGTGTTTGATTCTTAATTTGTTTCATTGAATTAATTTCTCATATTAGTTTTGTTGCATTTTGAATTTTTGTTGCTTATTTCTGGCTTTAGATTTTAGGATTAGATCAGTTCCCTCCCCGTAGGATTGCATCTTTGGTATTACACTAACTAACCTTGCGCTTATGGATTATCGAGGGTTAATAATTAAAACATACACATAACCAAACCCCAATCAATATAAAAGGCTAATTCTTTGAAAGAGTCTAAGCTAATGACTTAAAAGATGTGAAGCTTAGTTGAAGCATGTATTATCCATTAAGTTTATAACTAAATTAGGTAATGAAAGGTTATAAGATACCCAAAGGTTATAAGATGATTACGAATTTATCATTCTATAAGAAGGTTAGTGGAGTATAATTATCCCCTTTAGTGGTCGTATGTAGAGACATGTTACTCATAAAGAGTAATAATTCTAATTTTCAATTGTTCATAAAAAACGTAAGTTTAATTTTCAATTGTTAAAAACATAATTGTCCAGGAACTACTCTTGTTGATTATGGAATGATAACATATTAATTTTGAGAATTAGATCTATAGGGATATATTAGAATTTGTCACCTATTCTAAGTCCAAGTACATAGATAATGTACTAGAGATTTTTAGTATTTGAGATAACAAATACTTGTGAAGTATTAAAGATATGCATTATTTTACGTATGGGTTAATATTTGAGTTCAAGGATATAAGGTTATTTACTTTAAAAGTAAATCCTAATTGAGGTCTATTTATTTAGAACAATATCATTTTACAATTGGAAACGTTTTAATATAATAATGGTTGCTAATTATGTCATAATACATTTATCATTTAATGGGAATTATTAACTGGACCAATAAGTTCTTTAGTGAAGTTGATATAGTTCCTTGCACTGTTCAAGACAATAATGTATTGTGAACAAATTAGAGCCATTGGGTATGAAAAAGGAGCTAATGTCTCATCAAAGATTCAATGATGTATTTGGGAAATTTTTCTTATTTATGGTGATAATTAAGATGGAAGTTAAAAGATTTAAACAAGTGTTCACTATACAAAATATTGTAGAATTCTCTCAACAAGCTATATCCTAGTAGTAGTATAATTGTCAAATGGTGATGCGACATAAGATATTTAAACGATTGGCTTAATGCAAGTTGGAGATTGTTAGTTTCTTCCTTTTAACCAATTGATTGGATGTAGTTTAGTGACAATATAATTTAAAGACATTCTTTATCTTATACATTTTTAGATGTATATGATAAAGTATATGGGATAATTATACATTGCAAAGGATATTATAATGAGATTATAATTATGATATTCATATTGGGGATATAGAAAATGGAAAGATGAAAAACAGGAGATTAAATAGTGATACAATCCTCTTGAAAGTGAGCTCTGGATATCATAGTTCGAAATTGATTTTAGCGAGAGTAGAAATCACGGTAAACCTTAAAGTAATCTTTAAGTCTAGGATCTTAATCAATAGGACTCCATTTCTTAAGATCCTGTTAAGTGCTATTAGTGTGTGTAGTAGGATCAGCTAATACAATAGGTCAAATGAAATCTAAAATCAACTCAATATCAAACATAACCATGCAAATAAGAGAGAATGAAGAAGATTACAAATAGACATATATGAAACTTCATATATTTAAACTCAAAGTTCTACATAAACCAATTCAAACTACATATAATGAATATCCAACATTTGATTAAAACTATAATCAAGTAGCTCAACTACAAATTACAAATCCTAGACCTAGGAATTTAGAAATTCATAGCTTAACCATGGATTAAACTACCCCTTTTTAAGCTCATTGAACTTCAGCTATTGCTACACCTTCAAAAGGAAAGGCAACGCCTAGCCATGCATTGTAGTCAGAAGCTTCACAATTGGGAATGAATCTGAGTAACCCATGGTGGAGGTTTGACAGTAAAAAATGGAAGAAATTAGGGTTAGATGAGAGAGGATTGATGGATGCTACTCCCTTTCAGTCCTTTCTCTCACTTATCCTGAAATAGGGTTTCTAAATCAGTATTCAGGTTGGTTTGCACAAATGGGTAAGTGAAATTTCCAAAAATGGTTCAGGTCTAGGTTGCTGATTTGAAGGTTTTGCCGTGGTAAAGGAATGAATTTGCTGCGGCTAACTTTTTCCGAGAGGTCTTCTTTCTTAATCTTATGACTTACAATTTCTTGTCTTCACTCTTGGCTCTACTTCTTGAGTGTCTTGCAATGAAAAGCAATAGCTTGCAATATCAATTGTCCTAGAAACCATGTGAGTTCAATTACTAACTAATTGTCATCAAACTACATTAATTCAAAACAAGCACTATTAATCTAAATTAAGCACAATATCCAACAAAAAGGGTCAAAAAGTATAACAAAAACTAAGGAAATACCACTAAATAATATAGAAAACTTTGGTTCAATCAAATTCCATCAGACTTAGACCTTTGTACTTCTGGATAAAGCTTATAAAAGTCAAAGAGATATAAGTGCCAAAGAAAATATCGGCCATACTTAAAAATGAGAGCAGAAAATTGGTAAAACTACTTTCTCCGAAATCAACCAAAGTAGACTGAAGGAGCGCTAAGAAGATAAACACTTTAAGTATTTACAAGAGATTTATCTCACGGGAAACTGTTTAATTTTTAACTTACTTGTCTTGTGATAATTTCGCTCTAAAATCTACTTAGTTCATTCTTTACCATAAGCTTGTAATAGTTCTACTTCTCCACTACAAGAACCATAATTTCGCAAATCAAGAGGACTTTTAAGGTTGTAATGGTGAATGAAGGCCAAGTGAAATGGATGGAATAAAAGAACAAGATAAGTAACATGCATCACAATTATTCTCCTCATGAAACAAGCGTCAGCTATTCTAAAGAAAAGATTTAAAATTCTAACATAGCAGTATTTCTTTTGCTATTTATTTCTATTTCCAACTATTTATTTAACACAACTGAATTCAATACTTCAAAACAGTTGCTCGGACAAATGTCATAATTCAGAGTCAAACAAGATTCCTCAAATATTCGATGAAACTACTTAGGAAACTCAAAACCAATACATTTGAAGTACTACAGATCTCCTCGTTTACTCTTTACTACCAACAGAAACACTCAAGAACTTCTCGTACTTATAAACTATGGGAGTAGCACACCATCACACTAGTTTGGTAAAAGACACTACAATATAACATATCTAGCCTAAGCCACAAGAGTATTAGTAGTGGTTGACTCGAATTTCCCGACTGGAGGAAGCCTCTCTTTTTTTTGAGCCAACCTATGAATCCTACTCTCCAAAAAGATTAACTTAAACTTAGAAAACTGGAGATAAAATATTTATTTCAATTTATATAAATGTGCATGCATTCAAAAAGATGGTTTAAGGGGCTAGCAATGGTTAAGTGTTTAAGGCTTGTGATTGGGTAAGAAAGGTTTTAAAATGAATGCCTCTATCATATTCATAAAATTTAGTTCATCAAGCCTTGATTAAGAATTAAAACAAGTTCTAGAGAGATATGAAATTAAGCAGATATACACAAATAAAAGAATTCAGGCCCAAATATCCTTCCAACAAGGTCATTATCTCAATTACGTAGTCTCAAGGTTTAAAAATGCATAGCGCCACTTTCTAAGTGTACCCTTAGTTACCTCTCATTTAAAACATTGAAAATGGAATTAGCCAAAATCAACTATCATTTAAAAACATGGATGGTTTTCCAAAAACATATGTAAAACTTTGAAATTTTCAAAATTTTCAAAACACAGAAGTATTAAGGATCTAATTTAAGAGAATTGATGAAGTGAGGGAATAAAAGTAGTGATATTTTTTTATAGAGATTGGCTTGGCCACGGCGAAAATTGAAGTTTGCCACAGCATAGGGTGGTCAAGAAGAGATTGTAAATGAAGGGGCTTTGTTGCAGCGAAATCATAAGTTAGCCGGGGTGAACTATACCCAAGAAGAAAAAAATTGTGAAAACTAGGGAGCTTCGCCACAGCGAAACTATATGATGGACGGAATGAACGGTGGCAAAGACATGGAAAAGGTGAAAAAATGCCATGCAATTTCAAGTTCACCTCTAAAACCAAGTTCAAAACTTTAAAGATAACGCACAAATTACCTGCTCAAAAGCACTTAAGTGGCCAAAAATGATGAATGAAGAAGTTTTTTGTTGAATTCAAAAATAGAAATTCCTCCCCTATTTTTAAACTTAATATTGCCCTCAATGTTGAAATAATCGAAACATAAGTGCATAGTGAATATAAACAGTAGAGCTACTGGAAGGTAAAGTATAGGGGCAGTCAAAACACAATGAGAATCAACAAAACAATAGGGCTATCAGTAGCTAATGAAATAAGTCACATCATCCAGAATAAGCCAGTGCAATCCATGGAAAATAACATCAAAAAAGTTAACGAAGTATCCAGTAGACTCGAGATTGGAAACATAAAGACTCAAGGATAAAAAAACAACATAGAAAACAAAAAGACTCAAGACTAGTCTGTAGGACGATCAACTTTGGACCTAGATGATCCTGTGCCAGATGGGCCTACTCTAAACGTGCCCGCCCCAAATGTGCCAACGCCGCTCATCGATTCATCCTTATCATAAGGCAATTGGAATTGTACACGGTCAACAATCAAAGCATTCATGCGACGATGATAACGCATGTCCCACAATAGAGCGACACGGAGTTGGTAGAGCTCAACAAAAAGTACGTCAATTTTACCAGTGAGGGTCTCTAAAGTGACAGGCTCAGGGATTTGCTGAGGTGGCTGGCCTTCCTCGGCTGGTGCACCGGCTGCTGGGACTGCACCAACATCAAAAATAGGTAAAGGAGGGGGTTGTGGCTCAAAGACAAGTTGTTTTTGACGGTTGTACCTAAAGAGTGGGCCTAGGTCAAAATAGTTGTTTTTATTAAACTTAGAGACGTCATGGGCATGGAAAATGTCAGAGACAAGGTGAGGGAAGGCTATGGCATTGGTGAGTTTGGCTGTATTGATGGAGTCATAGAGGGCGGAGGCGATAGCATCAGCTATGTTGACCGAATGGCCGACCATTAGGAGGTAAATGTGGAGGGCTTGGCACTTGGTGACGTTAGCTAGGTGGGTGGTGGGAATGATATTGTTACAGACTAAGTGCAACCAAGGACAAGCCTCTGGCCACAACTCAGAGTGTTTAAGGTAGAACTGGGTATGGCGTGGTCACTGCCAATCAGCGCCCTTTTGACAGAGGGTGCAGGTAACATCGACCATAAGGTAACTATAGATGAGCTGGTCATAATAGTAGCAGTGACATGGAGGAAAACCATAGTGGCGGCAGATAGTGGCAACAATGAATGCATGTGGCTCCCAAATACCACGAAAGTCAATGTCCAGTCAACCGTGGAACTGGGCATAAGTGTGAAAATGGTAAACAAACTTATCATTACCTAGGTTATGCTCTTGAACTAAACCAGTTAATTGGGAGGCATGAAGTTGCTAGACAAAAGGGCTGTCTGGGGGTGGCTAAAGGAAAAGGTCACTCTTTAATGAGAGGTCTAGCATCGATTTTTTCATACAATTCCTCAAAGGTATATTTATCAGGCGAGTCAGACTCACTAAGAGGAGCATGTTGTTTAGTTTAAGGAATTTTTTGACAGAGAGAACACACAGATAAAAAAACTAAATAAACAAACCAAAGCTGAAAGCCTAAGCAACTAACAACAGTTACTTAATGATTCTATGTAACCTAAACAAAACTAATCTAAACCTAGAATTAAAGAAAGAACTAAATGTACAACTATTCTACCTTAAACACCAACAAAAAATAAGATAAAAATGGAAGAATAAGAGAAGATGGAGATACGTACAGAGAGGAGGAAGAAATATGCACAGAGAGAGTAATAGGAACCAAGAGTGAAAGGTATAGGAGTGGGAGAAGGAAGGAGAAGGAGAAGTGATAAAACAGAGAAGAGGGAGACGAGGGGAGGTGCCAAATGAGTATTTAAACTGAATGGGGAGAGTCGAAAGGCTTAAGGGGGTGGGAGTGTGAAAAGATGAAAGGGTAGAAAGAATATGAATGGGTAAATGATATATAGGGGCAGAATGGTAATCTGATAAGTAAACATTGAATAAATGAGAGGGGGGTCTAGAGGAAAGGGTCGAAATAGGAGCTCATCATCGTGGCGAGGCAAAATGCACGCCATAATGAAGATATCCTGATAGCAACACAAAAACTAAGGGGACTTTGCAGCGGCGAAAGTAGCCCGAACTAAAAAAGACAAACGAAAAACTTCAACGAAGAAATGACAAACATGAAAAAGAAACAAAGGATACAAGCTGGATAATTAGAAAACCTTTAAGTGCATATTTATGGTCATAAGGTACCAAATAAGCTCAAGAAAAGAAAATGCAACACAATCAATAATACTAAACTTCTCTAAACTTGAAGATATATCATGCATCAGGGAAATTAAGCACAACAAAAGAAAGGCAAGAGACAGAACTAGAAGAGATATTACTAAATTAAAAAACTACTAATTAAACTAAAAACTAAACTATTTTTCCTACTGAGGTAGTTTCTCCCCCACACTTACTGAACAAACTAATGCACCAAAACATGTCATGAACAATCATAAGACAAAAGTAAGTAAACAAGTGAAGGAAAGAAACAACATGAGAGTTATATAAGTCTCTAGTTCTCATGGTAAAGCTTCAACAGATAGCCATTCACGTTAAATTTGGCTCCAGTCTCTTCATGTAGAAGCTCCACCATACCAAAGTTATGCACCTTTATGACTGTGTACGTCCCATCCCAATGAGAGTTAAACTTCCCTTGCTTAAAAGTGAAACGTTCCTTAAACAATAACACTTTGTCTCCCTTTTTAAAGTTCTTCCTCAGGAGAACGTTATCGTGCACAAACCTTGGTTTCTCCTTGTAGAGTTGAGAGTTTTTGTACGCGGCTAGCCTAAACTCTTCCAATTCTTGCAACTACAACTTTCTCTCCATCCTAAAAGATTATAAGTCCATATTGCATTGTTTGATGCTTTATGCTTTAACTCCACTTGCAAGTGGCAAGTTTTTCCATAGATTAAACAGTAGGGAGACATCCCAATTGGAGACTTGTAGGTAGTCTGATAAGCCCACAGTGCTTCTTCTAATCACAAGCTCCAATCTTTCTTGGATGACTTTACTATCTTCTCCAAGATGTGCTTCACCTGTCTATTAGATGTTTCAACCTGACCATTGGTTTGGGGGTGATATGCAGTAGAGACTTTGTGAGTGATAGCAAATTTTGAAAACAACTTATCAACTATCCTATCACAGAAGTGTGTACCCCTATCATTCACCACAGCCCTTGGAATCCCAATCCTATAGAAAATGTTGAACTTAAGAAATTTAGACAATGTTTGGGCATCATCTTTTCTAGTAGGCACAACCTCTATCCATTTGGACACATAATCTACAGCTAAAAGGATACATACAAAACCAAAAGACAGAGGAAAGGGACCTAAGAAATCAATTCCCCAAACATCAAAGATTTCGCAAAACAGTAAAGGCTGCTGAGGCATTTCATGCCTTTTACCTAACCCTCAAAAACATTGACATTAGTCATAGGACCGACAAAGTGTAAAAGAATCTTTAAAAAGGGTTAGCTAGTAAAACCCAGAGTCTAGAATTTTCTTGGATGTTCTCCTTGTACGGAAATGCCCTTCACAAACCATGGAATGGAAAGTTGAAATAATGGCATCGAATTCTTCACTAGGCTCTTTCTTATGAGTTGGTCACTACACATTCACCATAAATGAGAAACATCCCACATGTAATACGTTGTTTTGCTCTTGAGCTTTTGTGCCTATGACTTAGACATAAGAGGAGGGGTGAGTCCAGTCATGAGATAATTAGCTATATGTGCACACGAAGGCTCTTTTAAGACTAAAGCACATAAAGCAGCATCAAGGAAAGAATCACAAGTTTGTTTAGAAGAATCTACTCCCTTTGTATCCTTTGGTATCCTACTCAAGTGATTGTTTATATGATTGATCCTTTATCTCAATGTCAAATTCTTGAAGAAGTAATGCCCATTTTATCAATCTTGGCTTAAATTGTGGTTTCTTGAGAAGATAGTGAACAACTAGATGGTCAGTAAAAATAGTTACATGAGAATTTAAAAGATAAGGCCTAAACTTTTCCAAGGAAAAAATTACTATAAATGGCTCTTTCTCTATTGATATGTAGTTGATTTGAGCTGCATCCAGTGTTTTTGAGGCATATGTAATGGCTCTTAAGAGCTTCTCCTCCCTTTGGCCCAACATAGCTCCTACAACGTAATTAGATGCGTCACATGAAAGCTCAAAAGGTAATTTCCAATAAGGGGCAATCAGAATATAGGGAGAAATGAGTTTAGACTTTAACTAATCAAAAGCATCTCCATATGAATAATCAAAGTCAAAATTTACATCTTTTTGTCAAAGCTTTGAAAAAGGCAATGCAATCTTGCTAAAGGCATCCTTCCATAGGCAAAGGTACCAAAAGGACATGTAAAAGTGGTTTTATCTTGGTCCTCTAGTGCAATAGGTACTTGAAAGTACCTATAGAAACTATCCAGAAAATAGTAATGAGATTTGCTTGCAAGTCTCTCAAGCATCTGGTCAATAAAAGGAAAAGGGAAATGATCTTTTCATGTGGAATCATTTAATCTTCTATAGTCTATCCACATACGCCAGGAATTTTGCAGTCTTGTAGGAATAAGCTCATCCCTATTATTTCTAACCATAATGACCCCACTCTTTTTAGGCACTACATGTAGCAGACTAACCCACTAATTATCAGATATAGGATAGATGATCCCAGTACTCAGAAGTTTGGTGATTTCTTTCTTAACCACATTTAGGATAAGTGGGTTTAGTCTTCTTTAGGGTTGTCTCACAGTTTTGGAACCCTCACTAAGTAGGATCTTATGTGTGTAAATAGCTGGACTAATCCCAGGTATGTCTGTTAAAGTCCACCCTATTACCCTTCTATGGTCTCTCAACACAGTAAGGAGTCTCTCTTCCTTACCATTAAACAGGGAATTTAAAATTATGACAGGTAATCGCTTGTTAGACTCAAGGAAAGAATACTTTAAAGTAAGAGGTAGGGGTTTTAATTTAACCTTAGGAGGTTGCACAATAGAAGGGATCAATTTATGAAGTTCAAGAGAGAACAGATTTCTCCCCTTTCCTTCAACTGAAATAGTTCAGGTTCTATTCAGTCAGCTTTACAATCTCCACTTATTCCAAGTGTTGAACTAACCTCAAGTTGATCTATAGTAGCATCTGCCTTGGATAAATCCTTTTGTATACCTGAATCATTAGTAGACAACAACTCATCCAAGTATCTCAAGGTATGAGAAGAATTAAAAGTAAATAAGTTAGGAGATGTAGGGGATTGAAAATAATACTTATAGTCAAGGTGTCTTTGCATGAAATAAGTAGGTGGAATAGCTGAAAGTGGACCATCTTTGTTATCTTCAATCAGATACTTTTGTTGCGGTGAAACAACATCATCAATTGCCACGGTAGTGTTAGCCCCCACGATGCCAGAATGGCCTGAAATATTAATAGAAAACCTTTCCCCAAGGTCATCACTGACAATAGAAGGAATAGAACTCACATGTAAGTTAGTAGATGATACCATTGCTTTGCAATTAACTACTATACAGTGAAGGCATGTTATGTCACCACCACATGAGCAAGTGGAGGGAAAAGAATAAAGAGATGCAAAGGAAGAAATGGTGTCTTCCTCATTAGTAGAATCAAGTGAATACAATTTAGAGCCAAAGGAATCATGTTGTAGTTCAAATTCAGAGTAAGCATCATCAATAGCAATATCAATCATGTTAACACCCAAAAGTGAGTAATCTTTATAAGGATGTTTCATTGCTTCATACATATTAAAATAAACTTTGTGATCACCTACTTCCATTATGATGGTGCCTTCTTTCATTTTAATCACGGTGTTAGCTGTCCTTAAGAAAGGTCTACCAAGAATTAGTGTGGTGTCATGAACAAGTTCAGAAGACATTTCAAGAACATAAAAATTAGTAAGAAAAAACAAATCTTTAACTTGGACCAAAATATCCTCTATAATCCCTTTAGGATACCTAATAGACCTATCAGCCAATTGGAGTACTATAGTGGTAGACTTAAGAGTCTTGACTACCAAAGAAGTGTAAAGGGACTTAGGCATGACATTAATAGCTGGCCCTGGATCTAACAAAGCTCCCCCTATAGTAACTTTACCTAAACTGCATGGGATAATAAAGGATCCAGGGTTTGGGCATTTCATAGTGATTTGAGGTTTAAATAGGGTAGACACATTTGAGCTTACTTTAACTCTTTCATTTGGCCTAAATTTCCTCTTATGGGTACACAGGTCTTTAAAGTATTTGGTATAAGCAGGGACTCATTTCACAAGATCAAGAAAAGGAATATTGACTTCCACTTTACTAAACAAATTGATAATATCTTTTTCATGCTTAGTTTCAGCCATTCTTTTGCTCATCAAATATGAATTAGGAAAAGAAAGGTCCTTAAGATTTACCTCCTTACCATTGGTTTTGTTGGCTTCATGCTTTCTTGACTCAGCATACTCCTTTGTTGCTGCTTATTCATGGTTGCTCTCAGAATTTGTTCCTTTTCTATTTAAAAATGTGGACTCCTTTTTAGCTAATAATGTTATCTCCTTAAAGCTTTCAGAATTCTTTACCTTTACAAGTGGGGAAGGCAACTTATCACATTAAATCTCCTCCTCGACTCCTTCCTTATCCTTATCACTGAACTTCACTTGCTTCCTACTTCGAAGAGTGATGGCATTCAAACCCGTAGGGTTTATAATAGTGTTTGAGGGAATAGTGCCACTACTCCTAGCTTGTTGCTCACTTATGTTATTGGATAGCTGAGTGTATGGGAGTTGATGTTTTTAGTCTTTGTCTCCCATTGCTCTGTTCTTTTCTCTAGGGCATTGAATTTGGCAGCATTCTTAGAAGAGTCTTGTTGAATCAGAGAAGCTTGGGAATTGAACTGGTTGTCATTAGAAGTCCTCTCCTCCTTCATCAATGCCATTATATTATGTAAGAGTTGATTTGTGTCTTCCTTTTATGGAACAGTTAAAGCTTGTTGTTGGTTTTAGAACTAGTTAGTGGATGGACCAGCCCTCCACCTCGCTGGAATCTATTTGGAGGTCTCCTTTCTTCATTTCTCCAACTAAGACAAAGATTTTATTTCCATCCCTCGTTTTATGTGTTAGAATAAGGGTCTCACTTCTACTTTAGCCAATCCTGATAGACAACAGATACCTCTTCCTAACGATTGGGACAGACACTAGAAATATGCATCACAAAACCACAAGTTTCATAACTAGGTGCAGTAAGATCCATAGGGGTTGGTGGATGATGCACACTCATATTTTTCAATTCTGCGTTAATGAGGGATAGTTGAGTAGTCATTTTACTCTCCGAAGAGTCAACCTTAGACTCAACACTTTCCATTCTTCTAGAGAGTAGCTATTGAAGCTCCCAATTTATGTGCTCTTCTACGGTGCCATTTGATTCGAACTTGATCGTTATGCCCTTAAAGGTTAAATCAAAATAATTTAAGGATTGCACTATAGGGTACAACCCTGGGTCGTTCACTTAATCAGAACCTAGAATGAATGGACCTAAGTTAACCTATATGCCATGCTATACAAGCTAATTGGGAAAAAGGGGTTTTGATTTTTGAAATCATTAATTGAACTAAATTGAATTGTAAAATGTATTTTTTGGATTTATAGGGATATAGAAAACAAAAAGATGAAAAAAAAGAGATTAAACAGTGATAGAATCCTTTTGAAAGTGAGCTCTGACTATCATAGTTCGAAATTGATTTCATCAAGAGTAGAAATCACTAAGCATCAAAATGGTAAACCTTAAAGTACTCTTTAAGTCCAAGATCTCAATCAATGGGACTCCGTTTCTTAAGATCTTGTTAAGTGATCTTAGTGTGTGTAGTAGGATCAATCAATGCAATAGGTTAAATGAAATCCATAATTAACTCAATATCAAACATGACCATGCAAGATAACAGAGAATCAAGAAGATTAAAAATAGACATATATGAAACTTCATATATTGAAGCTCAAAGTTCTATATAAACCAATCCAAACTACACATAATGAATATCCAACATTTGGCTAAAACTATAATCAAGTAGCTCATCTACAAATTACAAATCCTAGACCTAGGAATTTATAAATTCATAGCTGAACCCTGGACTAAACTACTCCCCTTTTAAGCTCATTAAACTCCAGCCATTGCAACACCTTCAAGAGGAAAGGTAATGTCGCATTGCACTCTAAAGCTTCAGAATTAGGAATGAATCTGAGTCAACCATAGTGGAGGTTTAACGGTGAAAAATGGAAGAAATTAGGGTCAGATGAGAGAAAGAAGAGAGAGGATTGATAGATGTTGCTCCCTTTCAATCCCCCTCTCACTTATCCCGAAATAGGGTTTATGAATTACTATTTCGATCGGTTTGCATGAATGGGTAAGTGAAATTTCCAAAAATGGTTTGGGTCTGGGTTGCCGATGCAAAGGTTTTGCTGTGCAAATGAATAAATTTGTCGTGGCTAACTTTTCCCCAGAGGTCGTCGTGGCTAACTTTTCCCCAGAGGTCTTCTTTCTTGATCTTATGACTTGCAATTTCTTAGACTTCACTCTTGGCTCTACATCTTGAGTGTTTTGCAATGAAAAGCAATAGTTTTCAATATCAATTGTCCTAGAAACCATGTGAGTTCAATTACTAACTAACTGTCATCAAACTACATTAATTCAAAACTAGCACTCTTAAGCTAAATTAAGCACAATATCCAACAAAAAAGGCCGAAAAGCATAGCAAAAACCATGAAAATATAACTAAATAATATAGAAGACTTGGGTCCAATCATATGTCTATGGAAATTCTAATTGTGATGATTATATAAGTGATCCTTTGACTTGAAATCTTTAAATTTATCTTGTATAGAAATTGCTATATTTTGATACTACTTATGACTTGTTTAATTATGGGTCATTTAGTTGGTAGTCAATAGATGTAGTGTGAACTATATAGAGATAGTTTAGAGATTAAGATATAATTCATCAGTCTAAAGTAATTAGGGATGTAACATCCCATAAATCTATTATACCCTAGGATGCTTGATTTATAAAAGTTTACTGAGAATTTAGAAATGCATTTCATGCATTATATGGCATACACATGCACATGAATAACATTATTATTCATGAAATAATTGTACATACATTTATTGACATTTTCTGAGTATAATTGATCTATCAATGTGATTAAAATGCGAATCGTGGATTATTTATGTAGAAAATTTATTTAGTGATAATAGTTATTATTTCAGAATTTTTTGTGAATTTTGAATTAATTATCTTGAAAATTTAATTGGTGTGTAATATAATTTCCTTCTTGCTTTGCCATCACCGAAACCCATTATTTGTTCTCCCCATTTTTGAAATTTCTATTGGAAGATTTGAAGTGTTAATCAAGTAAGTGATGTTTTATTGCTTTAAGTTGTATGGGTAGTGTAAATGACAATTTAATGATGTTTTAATGTTTGTAAATGGGTGCATGCATGAGTGGTGTAGGAAGATAAATGAATGCATGCGGGAATGGTGTTAATGCATGGGTGAAGGAAGAAGCAGATTCGGTGATATGCTTAACAAGATAAAAGATTGAAGTGAGCTGGAGCATGTTATATGCAATGTTTAACTGAACATGCATCTGTATTTAGACATAACTTGATCTGTGAATATCCAAATTAGATGGAGTTTGATTTAGAGTAAACTAGAGACATAGAGCCATATTTTTTTATGAAGGAATCGAATTCAAAATATTTCCTTAAGAGTCTTGAAAATTGACTTGAATTTGAGAATTATGTTCTACCAAAGTTTGAAAACAATATTTGGGTTTTTTATTATAACTTGAATGATACTGAACCAAAATGTATGAAATTGATGTTATTGGACACTTAAGACATAGAGGAACATTTGATTTGAAGAAAGTATTGTCTGAAAACGTTTGGTTGTAAGTCAAAAATGACAAGAAAGAATGAAAGAAAAGGAAGAAAACATAGCATGTCACGATCGTGCTATGAAAAACAAGAGAAGTAGCCAGCATGCCTCAGCACAATCGTGACTCTGCTGATGAAGGAAGAAAGTCGCGATCGTGCACAAAGCTCTGAAAAATGAGGGATTGTTTCAAACATCCTTTAATCTTTTGTCTATAACTTCTGTTCCAGACCTCCCAATGACATGGGACTTAAATCATTAGACTCAAAGTACATTTTTTTACACCTCCACCAAAAATTATAGCCATATTAAGTTATTTGTGAAAGATTTGATTGATGAATTTAGGATGAGGAAGTGAACTGGAATATTTCCATTGAACATGCTTCGGTATTTTGAGTATATCTTCATCTGTATCTTTTTAAATGAGTTTGTTCTTGATTCAAATTAAAATAGAGTCATATGGATACAACTTTCTTGCAGAAGTCGAATGTTATTTCTGTCTCTAAGCCTTTCAAAATCTAGCTTGAAGTTGAGTCTTAACTGAGGCTGTAGTACTACCCGAGATAGAAATCATATCTTGTTGATATTGAATAAACTGTAATAATAGATGCCAAATTAGACAAAGGTGTCTTCACAAAGGTTGTATTTTATTCTTTTAGATTTTGATTGGTATAATTTTTATAATTGTTTGATATGGGAATTGAGAAATATGAGTTGTACACCTTCGATGGTATGATCATATACTAGCCAAAAGTTCAAATGTACACAGTTTGTGGTGTTGTGAGCATATCTCATAGAATACTAAATCTAATTGTATGATTTTGGTGTCATTCGAACCTTAAGAGATGGAAGAAAAATTTTCCAGAAGGAAGTATTGCCAAATTACTTACTGATGATAATAATCATGCAAAGTAGACCCGAAAGTTAGTTTTTAGACAAGTTTGGAGGGTTAAATTGAGTATTGATATATGAATGAATATTATGACAAGAATAATGATAAGGAACCCAAAATTGTCATGAACATGCAGTTTACGTATTCAAGATATATGAATGTGCATAAATAAATTCATATTTGCACAAAATTATGATATGTGTATATATGATATGTTTTAGAGGAACAAATTGAACGATGGCATAGAGAAATTGCCAGGACTTCAAGGCAATAAGCAAAAGGGAGCATTTGTGAGTCAACCTAGATGATCTTCCTAGGATTGATTGATTTTGTTCAACTTCCAATTATTAAATTGTTTGTGATCAGAGTAGCCAGTCTAAAAGAGCTATAAGCTCAATATTCTACACATAGAGCACTGCTCTATGATTTCTATTTCTAACTGAGCCCAATGGGCCAATATCTATCTCTGTATCTAAAAGGCACTCGGTCATAACAAATAATAACCAATCAAGAGTCTCATATGCATCTGCATTTGTAAATTTATGATTATGAAACATATGCTTGTGAATTCTTTTTAAAGTTGTGTTGTTATAGTGATATGCCATGATAATGTGACTGATTGGGTTACATAAATTTTGAAGGAAGGTATATGAAGTGTATGGTATTTATTATGTCTTATTATGACATAAAATGTTATGAATTTGATTGGTTATATGATATTTGTGTGTAACCTGGAGTGAGATCATTAATGATGGCTCACTAAAATTGCAACGTGACTTTTCAGGTACGAGATAGGAGACCTAGATTCCTAAGATTTTCTAGAAGCACATTTTGGACTAAGATATGGCTCAAAGTTCTGTCAACTAGTATTTAAGGAGTTATAGTTGTCTTAAGTAGTTTACCTATGTCATGTAGAACTTGTGTAAGGTTGTAAATATTGGTTTTAATGACTTCAATGTAAACTATTATAAATAAATGAAATGAGAAGTTGAAGTTTTGTTTAATTATTGTGTTTGGTGACTTTTAAATATTTAGTTGATGCCATGATTATGTTGGATATGTTGCCAAGTTATAAAGTGAAGGTGAGATAGTTAACACGTCATTATTATAGATTATATACTGGAATGTCCTCAAAGTATCCCCATATGAAATCTATAGTAGTGGGGTGTTGCTACAAAGGAGAATGTTCCATTGTTCACAATTAGTATTGATGCAGGAAATTCTTGAACAAGATAGAATGACGCTATGTAAATAGTTTATAAATGTCAATAATTAAATCAATAGCAAATGATTAAGAACTACTATGATTGGACTAAAAAAGAATACACATTAATTTCATGCTCCATGTCCAATCAAAATATTGGATAATGAAAATACTGAGTTATACGAAAAAAATCATGCACAGAAAAGTTAGTTAAAATCACTTAGACATTCCTAAACATTTAGGTGATTATGATGCGTTGTTAGACACCAGTCTTGATATATGATTATGAATTGTTTAATTAAAGAATTAAAGATAAATTAAAAAGAGTTTTAATTTAATTAGAATTAGAATTTATAATCATTGTCATCATATTTGAGAACCTAATGGATCTCACATAAAGAATAAGTTGATGAGAAGAAAGATAATTTATCAAGTTAGACTTGATTGTAAAGTTTGAGAGACTTTATTATTAAATATTAGATATTTAATAAATAAAGATCAATATGAGATATTGATTTCATTTGAGAATAATTGGTATTTAATTAAAATTTTTGTAATTCTAATTAAAGTTTAATTGAAATATAATATAATTTCAATTAAATTATTAAAATGTCCCAAACTTATTATAAATAAGCTTAAGCTTTAATAGAGAGCTATCACTTTTTGCTTAACCTTCTTTGTGGATTTATGTATTTCAACCTGCTCTGCGTATACTGTTGGACCCCAAAATTTTTCTTAGAATTTATTCTATTAAATTAACAAGCATGAGCAAAAATTTGAATTTTTGAATTTAGAAATTTTTTTAGTTAGTTATGGTTATATTTTATTTATATGTGTTTGTATGGATTAAATAAAAATGCTAAAGTTAAGTTAAGGAGTAAGTTGGTATTAAGTTAAATATTGAAGGGTAAGTTGGGAAAGACAAAAGTTGTCTTAAATTAATAAGTGAAGAGTGCATGAGAGTCATGTGGAAGTAAGAAAGAAGAACCTAGAAGAAATTAGAGGAAGAAGAGCAGAAACCGAAATAGAAAAGAAGAAGGAAAGAAAAAGAAAGGAGAAAGAAGAGGAAGGAAAGGATTCAACTGAGTTTTAGGTATCCTTTATCTATTCTTCATGTTTTGATAGAAGAAGAAAGTAGAGAAAATAGGTTTTGTGTGTTGAAAATGAAGAGAGAAAGAAGAGAAACAAGAAATTCATTTTCTTAGATTTTCATGGATTTTCAACTAGATGTTTAGTTATTCTAGCTTAGATAAACCAAGAGTAGATTGAGTCTAAGCTTATTTTTGGATATTAGAGCTTTATGGAAGTTTTATTTGTATAGTAACTTAAATGAAAATTTATTTGTCTAAAGGGAAGCAAGAAAATAGAAGGAAAGAGCAAGATGAGAGACAAACTTGAGATTGGAGCTATCATTAAATAGGTGGGTAATATGTTTATAGTTGTTGTGAAAATGGGCTGAAATTCTTACATGTTTGTGTGCTTAAATGCTTGTCTTTGAATCATTGTGAATGTGGAAAAAAATACGTTGTGATTCAATAACTTGTTATGCTTGAAATATGTTACCGCAATTTTGAATTGATGAAAAACATAAAAGTGCAAGAAGAATGAAAGAATGAATATGTTATAAAATGTGTGAGCATTGAAAAACTTGCTTGTGTGGGCAAGAGATATACCATTTCATTCGTCACATGCACGTTGACCTAAAGCCTACTCCTAGCTGTCTGCTTGTGGCACATGAGCTCCAAAAAATGGACTCATTTCGTTCATGGTGTAAACTTCAGTTTTGCCATTTCGTTTCATGGGATTCTCTCAAGCCATTATATTTATGCATCTTGCTTTACTTTGTTGAGCATGATATCCAATTGAATGTTGTGTGATGATTGAAAATACATTATATATTTTATATGATTAATATATGAGTTCCTTGAGTTGGAAAGTGAATAAATAAATTGTTAGACAAAAATTAGATAAGTGCAATATATATATATATATATATATATATATATATATATATGTATGTATGTATGTATATATGTATATATGTATATATGTATATGCCTGATTGTGTGTGTATATGGCCCATTACCGATGGCTATAAACGTATTAGCCACTAAGCTTCGTAGCTCATCTCATTATTTTTCCACTCTTTAGGTGAAGAAAAAGCAAATCATTGAACCTCGAAAACTTCGGTAAACTCTAAGAAAAATATATCTTTTGTGACTAAGTTAGTCTGAATACCATAGGTAGCTTTGCAAGCATATCAAGCATGAGCATTCATTTTGTATTTTTAGATTACGCTACTATTTTGTCTCTTAATATGTAATTGAAGTTATGTATAAACCCTATATTTTTTAGAGATGAAACTCTGTTTTGTTTGAGAAATGAATGAAATAGTTGGTGAAGTTTCCTTCGTACATGTTTAAGAATTATCTTCTCTATTAAGTTGACATTTTCGGTTGGGAATAAAATTGTAAGTTGTTTGATGGCTTTTGGATAGATTTTTCTTAAGTAAATTGTTATGTTTGGATTCCGTTATGTTAGGAGTCTTATATGTATGGGTTGTGTTTGTTGGATTCAGGTCTATTGGTTTTTGTAAGAACATCAATTAGACAGTAGAGGAATAAGGGGACAAAAATTGTGTCCTAAATTTAATGAATAAACTGTATTGATCCAAGATGCATTTGATAAAGTCTTCTTCATAAAAGTTATAGATCATTCTCTTAGTTTTCTAATGGTATAAAGGTTGTAATTTTTAGACTTCATATGAAAAAGATATGGCCTTTACAAGATAGCATCATTGGTATTGGTAGAGGATGTAGCACCATTTTTGGCAGAAAATTGTGTTCTGTTTTAAAACAATTAAACTGTATTGATATAAGCCAAATTAGATAAAGTTGTCTTCATAGAAGTTGTAGCTTATCTTCTTAGATTTCCAACGACATAAATTTTGTAATTTTTGGATATTGGAGTTGAAATTTATTAATATTAGAAGTGGAAGTGGCAGAGTTGGAATTGCACGATTGTGCACAAACACGATCGTGCAATTGCAAGATCGTGCTTGAAGCTAGTTTTCTTTAAAGCTCACAATTGTGCACAAGCACGACCATGACCATCCACGATCATGCACATTAAACACAGCCATGCACAAAGTGCACAACCGTGCAATCTAAAGCACCATATTCAATTTTTTATTTTTTATTTAATTGTTTTTACTTCCAACTATGACTTCTTTTAATATTAGGTGTTATTATTTATTTTTTTAACTCCCAACTGTGACTTATGTTTATTTTATTTTTCAAAATCTCCCAATTTTAACATTTTGATGCCACAAAACAAAAACTGAGATCTGGGCCCAACATATACCATTAGAGGTTGGACATTTGTATGGTTACAATAGTTAAGATGGATCAATTTCAAAAAGGGTTCATAGGATATGACAAGAAATGAATCAAGCTTCAAAATAAGGTAGAATTAAGATTCCATGTTATTATGATTTATGTGTTAATCATTTTATATAATTAAAGTAATCTTAATTTTTAGGAATTTAAATTACGAAAAAGTTTTGTAATTACTTCGTTATGCACAAGATAAGATCTCATCCCGATTTTACAACTCATTTTCCTATATATAAGTATATTATCTATCATTATAAACGAAGAACAAATGACTTATCCTAACTTTATAATAACAAAAATGACAGAAAACTTTTATTTGTTTTAGTTGATGTTTTTCCTAAATCTTAATGCTTCTAGATCAGGTTTTTAATGATACAAGTTTAAACACAAAAACTTATAGAATTAACAATTGTCCTCATTGTTCAGTCAATTAAATATTATCAGTTAATTAATTAAGTCAATGTCAAGGCAGCATATTAACAAATAAGTAACCATTAACTGGTTGATGCATAAAGATTTGTAAGCATTTATGGGTTTGAAGAATATATTAGAGTGTAGCCTTTTTTTGAAAATTATATTGGAGCGTAGTTAGTTGGGTGAACAATATTAAGCGACCATTTCATCACAATAGCTTAAGTTGTTGTGTGAGACCAACTTAATTGGTTTTATATATTCACTAACACACCCCCTCAGATGAAAGCTCTTTGGGCTTAAAACTTGCACAGGCCCACTCTATCTTATGCTAAATTAATTTGATGATAATAGGTGGGTGGTAGGATTTGAACTCAAGACCGTTTGGTCATAAAGGCTTTGATACCATGTTAAGCGATCATTTAACTACAATAGCTTAAGTTGTTGTGTGAGACCAACTTAATTGGTTTTATATATTTACAAACAAGCAACGTATAGTCAATTACTCATTATCCGTAATTCCATGCAGCACCTTTGACAAAATTGAAGTGAACTGATCTTTAACTCAAATGAAGCGAGGCGACAGGCGAGTAGAGGGAGCAGAGGTGACTTGGCGAGGCAACTCAGGCAAGCAGACAGAACACTAGAAGAGGGCGCACTGGAGTGAGGACTCGGGTCTTAAAGGCTGGAGCAAACTGCAGACAGCAGATTGCAGAGGGAGAGAACCGTTGATTGATTATTAGTCTACAGTGTCTACTCCTAATCAAAGAGAAGAAGAGTTGCTATTGTCCATCCTTTACAATGATGTTGTTTTAATTAGCATCAAATAAAATCGTTTCACATTAAAATGTGCAATGGATCAAGTTTTGGGTGGCTTAAGACTCCAAGGTTAGAATTTAAAAAAAAATCAAATTTGACGTGAAATTCTTTCAAATTGGATTGGACATGTTGAGTTTTAGCTGTACTAAGCTAGGTTAGACTTTTTTGTCATTCCTAATTGTAGTGTAGCTTTTATAGTTGTATTAGTTGAGCAAAATAACAAAGATTAGAATGGGCGATATATGTTGTGATGATGATGAATGTTATGCATGATGCTATAATAAACAACTTTGTATATATGAACTATAGCCAATTTGATAGGTTATACATAGATTACTTTTTATAGGTTTTTATACCTGTCAACAGATCCTTGATTTAGTATAACCAACTTGTCCTTATATGTATAGTCGTGTAATAATGAAAGCTACATAACCTTCTACATTCATTTAATATACCTTTTGTCTTTACTTTCTGTCTTGGTATTGGAGCTCTCCATCTCCCACAATGGCACTCCTGTTAGTGTTAATGCTTATAAGCTAGTACCACTCATTAGTGGACTCAACCAGTGCTGTGTCAAGTTGGATAGAAACAACTATTTACTATGGAAAGCAATGATCCTACCAATGATCCATAGCAATAAACTAGAAGGCTATATTGATGGCACCAGAGCATGCCTAGGTTAGCATCTTCCTGGTGATGCAAGAAAGGCTAACCTAGAATTTTAAGAATGGATCACCATTGACCAAAATTTTCTTGGCTGGCTCTATACCTCTATGACAATAGATATAGCAGCTTAGTCTCTTCACTGCCAGACATCTCACGAGCTTTGTAGTAATACTAAGAACATGTTTGGGCATATACACGCTCATGGATCACTATGCTTAACGGCGAATTCTAACAGACTTAGAAAGAATCCATGAAAATGGATAAATATCGAACAAAAATGAAATCCATCTCAAATAACTTAGTACTTACTGGGAACTCTATTTCCACATCTAATTTATATACTCGAGTTTTAGTAGGATTGGATTCTGATTACAATGCTATTATGGTTCAATTAATTAAAAAACCAGATATAATGTGGATTGACTTGCAGGCTTCTTTTCTTACTTTTGAGAGATGTTTTAGTCAGTTAACACACTTAATAGCCTGCAAAATGATTGGGTCCCCCACTACCAATGCTACTCAAAAATCATATTATGACCATTTCTTACTAACCAAGATCCCAGAGGGTGGAGAGATTCCTCACCCAAGTTATCTTGTGGCAGAGGAAGAGGTTATGGCTGAGGAGGTAGATTTATTAATCTACTTTTTCAAGTTGGATAATTAGGACAAGTACATCATGGATCTCTTACAGAAATTCAAAATGCAAGATGCTAAACCTTGTCCTACTTTAATGGTCACCGAAAGATAATTGCCATTTGCAGATGGAAAATCTATGTG
Organism: Erythroxylum suave; assembly: GCA_027563595.1. Taxonomy (NCBI): domain Eukaryota; kingdom Viridiplantae; phylum Streptophyta; class Magnoliopsida; order Malpighiales; family Erythroxylaceae; genus Erythroxylum; species Erythroxylum suave. Next base: position 39,712,554 of record JAOSBN010000008.1, read on the forward strand.
TGATGCTTCTTAATTTAGAAAAGAAATTAAAGGACTTCAATAACTAAATTGAGATTGGATATTTCATATTCAGTGAATAAGTGGAGCCATTCATACCTTCACCCATAAATCAACATTAGCAAGGAGTCAAATGAGTAATGAGATATCTGAAAGGGACAAAAATCTTGGATTGCACATCAAATGGTCCAACTTTCTTGACATCAATGGTTTTCTAATGAATATAAATTATAAATGTTGAAAATATGATACAAAATAATCAAATTAATAAAAATTAGGCATTAATATCGAAAGGCTAAGGGAAGAAAAATGCAATCCAATTTATAGTCGTTCATTAAACAATCCTTGCCTATGTCAACTCCTAAAACTCTTCATGGAATTTTATTATAACTCCTATTTCAAGGGAATGAATAACCTTGTATAATACAATGAATGCTAAAATGTTGATAAACACTTAGAAATATATGTATAAGACACACAACTTCTTTTAAATGTAAGAACTAATAAGAAAACATGTATTTATAGGATTTGGAAACCCTGCTAAACACTGGATCCAATAATTAACTATTACAATACATTGGTTGACCACTAGGTTATACTAGTCAAACATTGTGCATTCAATGCATAAAAATATACTAGCCATTAGTCTGCCACCAGCGCATATTGGTTGACCTTTGTATCCTTAGAGGGATATTGGTAGGCTATATCATCATATTGGTTGGCCAATATATCAATAAAAACCCTATTAGACATTTAACTTACATTGGTCAATCACTAACCCATATTGGTTGACCAATCCTCTAAAAGACATGATTTTAATAACTTCAAATGCTTAAATATAATCTTTAATGCAATTGTAATCTCAAATCTTTTAAAATGTCCACCAAAGAATGTTTAAAAGATCAAAAGGTTTTTCTTTTAAAAATAAAAGTTTTAATACCTATTTATGAATGAAAAGACTTGTACAATGAAGTAAGATGAAACGTTTATACATATTGAGCCTCTAATATTACCATAATAACAAAATGAGATTGCAATTACTATTACAAAGTATACAATGACCTTGATGTGACTTGACTTAACTTCGAGTATTGCAAAATTTAAATTTTCTTAATCATATCCACAAAATATCTGCTTAAGTTAGGTATGGCTATATCTTATTTTCATATAGCCATAACAAACTTATTAGTGTTAGTGTAGTGCTCTAAAGACAATCATCTTTAACAATTTTGTACTGAATTTATTTGATTAATAAAGCGAAAGGGATTTTTCATTAATTTGATACTCGTTTATTTATGAATTGATATTGATCTTAAATCGAATTAGTGAAGTCTATGATACAAAATATAGCATGAAGGAGATCATGATAATGAGATTCCTTTCACGTGTAATTATGTTAGTATCTAAATAATCCTTAGACATAGGATTAATAAGATAGGACATTATTAATCTAGACATACTAGCATATGTTATACTGCTTGATTTGATCAAGCAATGGATCTCTCAAACTGTAAGCATGATATGTTTAGAGTTAACAAGTAGATGCTTACTAAGGGTAGTAAGTACATCAGATGATTCGAGATAAGAATATCATATGGATGATCTATCAAATGTCAACGATTATTCTCATCATAGTAATGATGCAAATATCCTTAGACTTAAGATACTTAAGGATATCTTGGATACCAATCCAAGTGCTTTGGCATCATTCCTTATTACCTCAAGATGAAGTAGCTCTTAGGGTGATGATTAGGTAAAACCATTGGTATTCGAAGGTAATTGGGTAACTGATAAAGGATTCACCACTCCTGCTAAAAGGAGATGATACCCATGGCCTCTTATCAGGGTCATTACTCAAGAGTCTATGGCCAAAGCAGTTATGTGTCATAAAGAGAGTCTTCAATGACACATAGAGTAATGAGAATCCAAGACAAGAACTAACAACACTTGGACCAGATGTGACATAGTTAGTCTAGTAGGAGTTCACACATTACCTATACTCTGAACCAGGTGGGGTATAGTATGGTGAAAGTATGAATTGCTTGATAATTTTCTATGGAAAGGTTCATAAGTTCAATAATTAACTATCAAAGAGTTCGTGTATTAATCCACTTATATTATGGTAAATTGGCATTAGGAAACCCTTCATGATTTGCTTGACTTAAGAGTTAATTCAAGTGCCTAAAATAACTCGGAACCTAAAGGTCAAACGCATAAAAGATTGAATGAAAAGCATGGTGTGTATGGCCAATTTTAAGTAAGCCATGATCGTGACTCATAGGTGAGTTCTTCACTTATATACATAAGGCTTAATCACTTCTTACACACGTAATTGAGAGCATAAGAGCTCTAAAAGAGTTCTAGAGTCATTGTTCTTGCAATTCATGCAATTGTTGCATGAATCAAAGTGTATGCAATAAGATTCTTGATCTATCTTCAATCATCTTGAGCATCTACTAGAACTCATCTAGTTTGGTACTCAAATCACCATTATATATTGTTTCTTCATCTTCCTTGCATGTTCTTGGTTGATCAAGTAAGGGTTTGGTATTTGCAACAACCCAAATAAGGAGAACAAACAAGAAAGGAGGACAAACAAAAGGTAAAAATGTTTTATATTTCATGTTCTTTACATATCCTTTCATGCATGTACGATTATGTGGTTTTCAGGTTGTCATGATTACAACACTTTCGCTACATATGCATGCATGTGATGCATTCAAACATGGCTGTCCCAATAGTGGTATCAGAGCAGGTTTATGCATGTTATAGCTGATGTACTGAACATGTGCAAAGTGTTTGCTGGGTTATGACTGACATGCATGTTGATTTGGAATAATTTGTGTAAAATATAAACAAATTGATTTTTCTGATTTTCTTTCTCATAAATGTTTATAGGATGTCTTATTATGTTTTTGTCAAAGAAAATTGCAATTGAATGTCATTTGCTATTTTATTTTAAACTAATATCTAGACCATATGTTGGTTTCTAGGAATTTTTTGAAAACTGAATGCATGTGCTGATTTTGAAAATTTACTAATAATTCTAGAAATTTTCTGTTTTTATTTCACATAAATGTTTTTAAGATGTTATGTTATGTTTTTGTAAAAAGAAAATGCAATTAAATGTCATTTTATATTTTATTACGAATTTAGTTTCAGACTGATGCATGTACAAAGTTTTGGAAATTCTATAAATGTTATGAACATGCATGCATGTAAATTTCATATTAATTTTTATAAAAATTATTTTTATAAATTTTATGCATGCACATTCCAAGATGAGACGTTGCCACATGTTTGAGATGTATGACACTTGTTGTTTAATTGATTATCTTATGCATGCATGATGTAATGTTTAACTTGTGTTAGAAGTAACATGATAAGTGTCATACATATGTATAATAAATAATTCCTAAGATTTAGGCTCTGGAATTTTTTATTAGTCAACATTGGTCAACTTTTTGAAAGTTGACAGAGTATATTACTTAATGACTTATAATGTATGTGTTTCAGTTATGTAATGTAAATAAGGTTCTTATGAGATAAGAAATGTATTATTTTGATGACAATAACATGCTTAATTCATGTGCTTGAAATTAGGGTTTTAGAAATTTTTCAAACGTCAAATCGGCCCCTGTAGTGTCTAGTAGGTTAACTTATTTATCTTGACGATTTTAGCCGTCAAGATAATTTTGGCATGGGTTGTAATTATTTAGATAAATTTGAGATGACCTAGGTATAATATAGATGACTAATTGATGTACGGGAATTTTGAAAACCTTAGGGATTGATTTAGAATTAATCCAATTAGAGCATAACATTTTTAGTGTGACTAGATAAAGGCATAAAAACAAGGATTAAAGTGTTTAATTTAGACATCAAAATAATTGAATTTTAAGGCTAATCAAATCTCATTCTTAATACGGATTAGCCAAGACTAACATTAGTACCTAATTAGGTTGAAGAGTTGAATCAAATCATGAACTTTAAATGCATAGTCAAGTCACAACCTAAATTAAACCTCCTTTGTGTGATACATACATTAGATGCATTTTAAGGGTAATTATAGACATAGGCTCATTTAACTGAGTTGCCCATAATCTAAATGTATACATGTGATATACATATTTAAGATCATGCAAATGATTGATGAGACCAAAGAATAAATCCCTCAACTGAAATATTAGGACTTATGCCTTCCATTGATATAGCGAAAACTAAAGTTCTTTTAGAGTTGGGTTGTTAGGCAAACCTAAGCCTGCTTTACAAAAGTATGTTCAAACCATAGAGATTATATTTTTGGTTTAATAGGTTGGTCTTAACTAGATGCATTGATTTGTTGGGCAAACCCAAGGTCAATATGGATAGAGGCGAAGTTGGGTTATATATATAGGATGTAAACAAATCAAGAGTTGATGACCCAATAAGTGTGCTAAATCAATAGTTGATGCCACAAATTGATAGTTGCATAAATGAATGCAATTTGTATGAATGATACCTACTAATTGACCAAAATGGCTTATTGGGCAATCCCAAGGTCATTCTTGGTGATATCAGATATCAACCCATTAGGAAAACTGTAAGTTTTCTCGAATTCATAGTGAGGGCTATGGATTTAAATAAGAATAATGGAACCCATAATGCATGTTATTAAAGTCCTTGTAGATATGCATTAATATACATTATAACATTTTCTCTCATTCTTCTAGGTCATTAAATCACACAATGTCTTCTCGTGTGAACCTACGCTCCCTATTAGATTCCAACAACCTCATGAGGCCTAACTTCTTGGATTAGCTACGGGATTTGAGAATTGTTCTCAAATCTGAAAAACTAAGATATGTCCTAGATGAACCACTTCCTGATCACCCTACTATTGATGCATCTAATGGCAATCAGAAAGCTTAGAAAAAGCTTCTGGATGATAGTGAGTTGGCTAGCTTTATAATGTTGGCCTCTATGTCACTAGAACTGCAGAAGCAACATGAGGCTATAGATGTTTATACCATAGTCTACCATATGAGGGAACTATTTGATGAGTAAGCTCAGGCTGAAAGGTTTGAGACCTCGAGGTTGTTTTTTCGTTCAAAGATGGCTGAGGGATCATCTCCAGTGCAATATGCACTAAAGATGAATGGGTACATTAAGAGGTTAGTTAGTTTGTACTTTATTATGGATCATGAATTAAGCATAGAATTGATTTTCACAAGCTTGACCAATAGTTATTCGTAGTTTATGCTTCACTATTAGATGAACCAAATATCCACAATGATACCAGAGCTGATTAATATGTTCAAAACAATTGAGCAGACTGTCAAGAAACACATGAAGGCCATGATGTTGGTGGCTTATGCTTCTGGTTCTCGAAAGAAGAACAGAAAGAAGAACAAAAAGAAGAAGAAAAAGTCCAAGAAGCCAGTGGCAGGTATAACCAAGAAGAAGGCAAAGAAGACAACATCAAAGAGGATATGCTTTCATTGCAATAAGGAAGGACATTGGAAGAGGAACTGCAAAGCTTATCTAGGGTCGCTGAAGCAGAAAAAGGCATTAGATGCCCCATCATCTACTTCAGGGATGATATTTTTCATTAAGTTCAATACTATTTCTGATCATAACATTTAGGTATTAGATACCGGATGTGGCTCACACATATGTGTTGATATACAGGGTCTTAGGGATAGTAGACCACTCAAGAAAGGAGAAATGGACCTTACGTGTGGGAAATAGAGCAAGAGTTGTAGCATTAGCTATAGGGAAATATGTTTTGTATCTTCCTATTGTGCTACAGTTAGTTTTGGAAAATTTCTATTATATATCTGTTATAACTAAAAACATTATATATGTTTCATGTCTTAATAAAGCGAGATTTCCTTTAACTTTTTCAAGCAATGGTTATTCAATGAAGTTGAATGAAGTTATATAGTACCACTACATTGTGCAATGGAATTTACATATTAGATATGTCCAATCCAATTTTAAATATCAATGACAATAAAAGACAAAAAAAAGATAAATAAAAAATCATCTTACTTATAGCATTGTTGACTTGGCCATATAAGTGAGAAACGCATGATTAAGCTACATAAGAATGGTTGCCCAGGGTCATTTGATTATGAATCATGTGACACATATGAATCTTACTTATTAGGCAAGATGACGAAATTACCTTTTAAAGGAAAGGGTGAACAAATGAATGGGTTATTAGACCTAATACATTCTGATGTATGTGGTCTGATATCTATTCATGTTAGAGGTGGTTTTGTATACTTCACTACTTTATCGATGATTATTCAAGATATGGGACGTTCAAAAAATTTAAATGTTAAGTAGAGAAACAACTCGGTAGAAGTATTAAGACACTTCGATCATATCAAGATGGCGAATACTTAAACGAGGAATTTCGAAATTATCTTGAAGATAATGGGATAGTTCCCAGTGGACTCCACCTTTAACACCACAATATAATGATATGACTAAAAGGAGAAACCAAACCTTATTGAACATAGTAAGGCCAATGATGGGCTTAGCAAATCTATTGAAACCTTTTGGGGTTATGCACTTGAGACTGCTATTTATATGATAAACAAGTCCCTTATAAGGCAGTTGAAGTTACTCAATATGAGATATGGACTAACAAAAGGCCCTACCTTTCTCATATAAAAGTCTAGATTTGTTCGACTTATGTGAAACGGATTCAATCAGACAATCTTAAAGTGAAATTCAATAAATATTTATTTGTAGGATATCCTAAGGAAACAATAAGATATCAATTTTATAATGATTTAGAGAAAAAGGTGTTTTTTGCAATGCATGTTATCTTTTTAGAGAGAGTTTCTTCTAAAAGAAGACAGTGGGAACAAAGTTGAACTTGATGAAGTTCATGATGCTTAAATAGACTCAGATCAACTACCTAAACCTGAGCTTGAAATTGTTGTTCATGGAGATGAGACAACAGTTGAACCTTCTAATACACAAAATGTTCATAGGAGAAGTAGGATACCCAATGTTCTGGAGAGATATGGATTTCTTATAAGTGAACCCAATGACATATTGCTCATAGAGGACGATGAGCCTATAACCTATAAAGTGGCTCTGAAGAGTTCAGAATCTAAAAATATGACTTTAAGCCATGAAGTTTGCAATGGATTCCATATATGAAAACCAAGTATAGGATGCAAATGGATTTTTAAGAATAAAATCGATGTGGAAGGTAATGTGATTACCTATAAAGTGAGACTCGTGGCTAAAGGTCATCGTCAAAGACAAGGAGTTGACTATAATAAGACATTTAGCCTCGAAGCTATACTTAAATCAATTAAAATGCTCCTAGCCATTGCTACTCATTATGATTATAAAATATGGCAGATAGATGCGATGATGGCTTTCCTGAATGGAAACCTAATTAAGGATGTATATATGATACAACTTGAGGACTTCGTATCTAGAGATGGCAGAAAGGTATGTAAGCTTCAGAAATCCATTTATGGATTGAAGCAAACCCCTAGGAGTTGGAACATCTGATATGATATGACAATCAAATAGTTTGGTTTCTTACAAAATCCCAATGAACATTGAGTGTATAAGAAGGTTAGTGGGAGTGCTATCATATTCCTTGTGTTATATGTGGATGACATATTACTAATAGGAAATGATGTCTCAAGGTTGCAGCCAGTCAAAGTTTGGTTGTCTCAGAATTTTTCCATGAAAGACCTTGGAGAAGCAACTTATATATTAAAAATAAAGATCTACAGAGATAGATTAAGGAAGTTACTAGGTCTTTCACAGTCAACATACGTAGACAAAGTGTTAAATAGGTTTAGTATGGAGCAATCTAAGAGAGGGTTTCTTCCTATGACTCATAGGATAAAACTCTCGAAATATGTGTGTCCCAAGACGCAAGATGAGAGGACTCATATGAGTATGATCACGTATGCTTCAGCAATAGGATCAATCATGTATGCTATGTTATATAGAAGACCCGATATATTATATGCTCTAAGTGTTACAAGTAGATATCAATCAGATCCTAGTGTGGGCCACTAGGTGGCTATCAAGAATGTCCTAAAGTACTTGAAAAGAACTAAGGATGTATTCTTAATATATGGAAATGGAGACCTCGTAGTAAGTCGGTATATAGATGTCAGTTTTCAACCTGACCAAGATTTATCCAAATCCTAGTCAAGTTATGTTTTCACATTGAATGGTGGAGCAGTCAGTTGGAAGAGTTCTAAATAAGAGACGATTATAGATTTAACGACCGAGTCAAAGTACATTACAGCTGCAAAAGCGAAGAAAGAAGTTGTTTGGATCAAGAAGTTCTTTATGAAATTTGGAGTGGTTTCGAGCATAGTAGACTTAATATTGTTGTACTTTGACAATAATGGGGCTACTACTCAAGCCAAGGAACCAAGGACTCATCAGAGGTCCAAGCACGTACTCAAGAGATATCACCTGATTAGGGAGATAATTGATAAAGTTCATGTGAAGATTGAGAAAGTGCCCACAGATTAGAACATCGTTGATCTTTGACTAAGCCACTTCCACAAATAAAATTTGATTCTTGTGTGCTTGCCTATGGTAATAGATACAAAGGCGATTAGCTTTAGTGCAAGTGGGAGATTGTTAGTGTAGTGCTCTAAAGTCAATCACCTTTAGCACTTTTGTACTTAATTTATTTTGATTAATAGAGCGAAAGAAATTTTTCATTAATTTGATATTCATTTATTTATGAATTGATATTGATCTTAAATCGAATTAATGAACTCCATGATACAAAACATAGCATGAAGGAGTTCATGATGAGATTTTGATAATGAGATTCCTTTCATATGTAGTTATGTTAGTATCCGAATAATCCCTAGTCATTGGATTAATAAGATAGGAAATTATTAATCTAGGCAGACAAGCACATGTTATACTCCTTGATTTGATCAAGCAGTTGACATGTGGATGCTTACTAAGGGTAGTAAGTACATTGGATTGTAATATGGTATAAAGTATAAATTAAGAGATAGATGACTTAAGTAACATGACCACTCATTATTATTGATAATCATTCTGACTTTGGTGCTCTTATAGATCAATTAAGTAAAATGACCACTCATGATATTGATAATCATTCTGAATTTGGTGTTCTTAGGGATGAGATGCAATAATCTAAACATCATATTGGTTATGTATAAGTGTGATTGATATGAATTCTGTTTGACAAGGATCTTCATATATGTTTACATTTAATTTTGTTTATTTTTATTTAATTTATTATATGTTTTAGTGCCTTAATATTTGTTTGGTATATTTTTTAATAAGTGATTGTTTTCAATTTTTCTAAAACAGGGGGGAAAGAAAGTTAAGTGATATTAGATTCTAGGGGAATAACTAATTTCAATGATATCTTGGTACAGGGGAGTGACTAATTTCAATGATATCTTAGTAATCTTTAACAAAAGTTAATTTGTGTTTGTATATATTAACTTGCAACTTTTTTTTATGTATGAACTTCAGAGGAACTAACTATTCATATTGCTTTGGAATGACAAATTATATGCGATTGGTTTACCACTGTTTATCTAATATCATAAAATATTTTGTAATCTTCAAAAAGGGGAAGACTGTTGAATTAAGGGACATTACAATCCATGTTTTAATGATAACAAAACTTAAGTACTACTATTGACTTTATTTTTTGAAGAAAATAATATGAAAGAAATGGTGGTCCTACACAAATCAAGATACGTCTTCACAAGATACGACAGAAAAGTTAAAAGTTAAGCTCATTTAAGTGAAGAATAAAATCAAGACTTAGTAAGAATAAGAGAAAAATTATAAATGAATATATAATATTTATTGTACTTCCTCCTTGGTCACTTTGATATTTTAGAGGCTCATCATACATAAATACATGATTATTTTAACATATTGCAAGAGTATTTTCAATCATGAAAATTAAAGTTTAAATTTCAAAGAAAACTCTCTTAATCCATAAAACATACTTTAAGAAATACTTGGAGAAGTGTTTAAGTTAATTTTTTATTAATAAAATTAATTGTGAGCATTTAAAATACTGGAATCATGATTTTAAGTGTATTGGTTGACCTATATAAGTTAAAGGTTAATAAATTGGTTGACAAATGTTCTACATTGTTCAACTAATATATGATAATGGTCGATTAATATTCCAATGACTAGTACATTAGTCGATCAATGCATAGAAACTAGCCATTGGCAATAGTTAGTTCTTGTTTCTAATAGCTAGTTTGTCCTCTTAAACACTATAAATCCATAGTTTTTTTTGTATTGGTTTATACATGAAAAAATTACAAAGTGTTTTATATACATATTTATAAGAGTTTTTCAAAGCATTTTGAGCATTTATTATTGCATTTTGAAGTGAGTGAGCCTTTAAAGTTATTAAAGTGATCAAGCAAAGTCTTTTATCGTTTCTTTTATGAGTGAAGTTACTGTTCATATTATAGAAAGATTATAAATTGTAAAAAAAATAAAATTGTTGTAAGAAGGTTCCTCTTTGCCTTGTTGAAAGAAGAAAAGACTTAGTGAAAATTTTAAAAAGTGTCTTGGAGAATGGATGTAATCAATGGTTATAAGGAACCGGATCTTTTATACCTACTATCCTATATCAATTCTGTTCCACGCGATCTCTTCCATATAAATATGTGGGACCCATATAAGATCCACATAAATATATGGATTAGATCGCTTGGAACAGAGTTGGTATAAAGTAACGGGTAGAGAAGATCTTATCCCTAGTTATAAAAATTGATTTTTCTTTCTTCTTTCATATTTTCTTTGCATTATAATTTGACTGAGTCTTTGAATTTCATTAAGCTATTTTTTTTACCATATATTAATTCTTATTTAATTGCATTCATAGATAAGAAAAGGCTTAAATTTGCCAACACCCAATTCACCTCCCTCTTAGGTGCTATTAGAGGCTAAAAATTATTTATATTAAAAATAATAATGTCTAATAAGTAATATTAATTAATTATATTAATAATTCGTTATATCTTTGATAATTAATATTGCATTCATTATTTTTATGATAATAACATAATTCTTTTATTAATTAATTATTTATTATATAATAACTAACAAATAAAATGATTAATTTCTTAAATTTTAATTATAATTCTTAATTTTATAAATACTTAGTACTAACTGGTATGATAATTCTTATCTCGAAGCATTCAAGGTTAAGATTCTGGTATGATAACTGGACGGGGTCTCCATTGGTGGAGTTGCTCCCGCAGGATTTTGTAATTCAAGTTCTGGATTTACGGATTTCTGATGTTATCGAGGATGGTCTAGGTTAGGATTTGGGCTCAGATTTTTGCTCTGCCTTTCCTGCAGTTTTACAGGCTATTTATCAGGTGATAGTGGTTGAGGATGGTCCAGATATATTAGTGTGCACTCTAGAGACTTCAGGTGTGGTTAATTGTAAGTCCTTTTATAACTTCCTTTTTTCTCAGCAGGTGGATGTTCATTGGGCTTCTTGGCTTTGGTCTAAATATATACCGCCTTCTCAATCGATTTTGACTTGGCGTCTTCTTCGTGGTCGCCTACCTGTTGACTCAACTCTTTTGACTTCTGGTTTTAGTGGTCATTCTGTTTGTTCTTTTTGTCTTCGAAGTGAAGAGTCTCTGAATCATCTTTTTATGCATTGTACTTTTGCTGAGCCCATTTGGTATGAAGTTACTTTTGTTTTTTGGATTGGTGTGCTTGTTGCTGATACTTTTTTGCATTTTATGACTGGCTTTTTCAGTCATCCTTTCAGTCCTCAGCTTCAATCTTTACTTCGGGCTTCAGTTCATGCAACTATTTCGGGTATCTGGTTTGCCCGAAACTGCTTGCGTTTTGACAATAAGCGAGTTTCGGTTCAGCAGGTAATAACTTTTATTATGAAATCTGTTAGTGAGGCTAATATTCTTCAGTCAGGGGCTTTGTACAATTCTATAGAGGAGAGGTTGATTCTTCATCGTTTAGGGCTTACGGGTCATCCTCGGAAAGCTCCTGTTATTTTTCTAGTTTTTTGGACTGCTCCAGATATAGGTTGGATTAAGATTAATACTGATGGAGCTGCCTATGGTGCTCCTGGTAAGGCTGGTACGGGTGGGGTTTTTAGGAATTCTAGAGGTTTCATCAAAGGGTGTTTCCGCCTTCCTATTTTACTTGCTCATCCTTATGAGACAAAACTCCTTGGTTATTCAAACTGTTGAGTATGCGCGTTCTTTTGGTTGGCATAGGCTTTGGTTCGAGTGTGACTCTACCTATGTTGTTTCTCATTTATCCACTTGATCCTTGCAGGTCCTTGGAAGTTTCGCTCACGTTGGGCTAATTGTGTCGGCTTTTTGAGTACTATTCAGTATCGAGCTACTCATATTTTTAGGAAAGGTAACAGAGTGGCTAACGAGCTTGCTTCGTCTGTTGTTTGGATAGATTCGTTGGATTGGAGCTATCTTTTACCTCCAGATGTTTTTTATATTCATGTTGATGATGTATTTGGGATGGGTTATTATAGGTTTGGTTATCCCTAGTAATCTCTCTCCTATGATAGGTTTTCCCATTTGGGTTTTTATTATCATAGGTTTTAACGAGGCCAGGGTGGAGGGTTTAGTGTCCTCTAGCCATTTGTATCTTTTTGTTATTATTTGCCTTTTGACAATTTCGCTACTTTGTATCTTTTTATTTCTTTTAATAATATTGGCTTAGGTTTTGGGCTTTCTGAGAAGGGGAGTGTCTACCTAGTAGAGATATCCCTAATTAGTTCATTTGCCTAAGTTATCTTTTTTAGGGTGGACTTAGTACTAACACTAAGTCCAACATATCAATATGATAAGAAAATTTAATCAACACCAACTCCAAGTTTAATGAATTAATGAGTGAAAGCCAGTGGGGTCTGACAAGGTATCTAAGTAAATCAAATTGAGACATTTACGTTTAGAATGAATCATACTAATACGAGTATCTTGTAATTAATAAAAAAAAGTGCAAAAATGTTTAATGTTGATCCAACCAGGGAAAGAACGTCGGGATGCGGTCCAAGATCCAAGTTCCCGAAATCCACAATAGCAAGCCCATTGAGCAGCTTCATTATATGATGGTCCATGAGAACATGAAATGGGAAAAGAAGACGGACACGTAACAACACTTCCATCTTAAGACCAAAAGCTACTTAACATTTAGAAGTAGGCTTGTCAAGGGAAATGATTCTGGAGCTGAAATGTTGGCATTTGAGGATGGATTTTGGAAGAAGGAGAAACTGCAACGCGTTGCGTGCTTCAACTCCAATTCTTTCGGTCGCTGTTCTATTTCCTGTGTTTCTGTGTTGGTCACCCAATTTGCGCTCTCACTAGTTCCTCGCTTCTTTTATGCCTCTTCTCTTCTTGCCCAACTCGCCCTCTCGGGATTTGTGCTTCTTTTGGTTGTGGGGTTGGGGAGATGGTTTAGGCGGCTTGTTGGAGTTTATGCCTCGGCTCCAGCTTTTGTTTTCTTCAGTTTACTCTTCGTTTGGGGTGTTTATATAGTTCTTGTTCGTCAAGGTAATGGCTT
>JAOSBN010000008.1:39748954-39764978 GCA_027563595.1 Erythroxylum suave
TGGGTCTTGAAATGCCCATTAAAGCTTTGTAAAACTCTCTTCTTTTGATGTTAATGAAATATATTTATGTTTTGCTTGTAACTTTCCAAGTTTTCCCTATTACATTTTCAAGCATGCATAAGGGTAAAGTTTGTGTTCTGTCTTCGGGGGAAAAACCGTATTAATCTAGGCTCTTTTAAACAAGGTTGTCTTCTTGGAAGTTGTAACTTATCCTCTTAGTTTTCCAATGATATAAAGTATGTAATTTTTGAAGATTAGATTTGAAAGATATGATTATTACAAGTAGTGATGCTGCACAGGATACAAGCAGGACACTTTATAGCCTTTTCTAACTTGTTTTAAAAGAATAACAGTAATATGGTGTCTTGAAATGGGAAGTAGTGTGATACGTTAGAGATGAAATGAAGAAGATAAATGGAGTTGAACATGCACATAAATTTATGATGAATATGTATAAATTTGAAGGTTATGTTTTTGGGATGATGACCGGACATAGATTATAAATTGATTGTAAATGATATCGAGTTGAAATGGAAGTGATAATCAAGGAAAATGATGAGAAAAATGAGCTAGGAATGATAGATATGCATAAGATGGGGGCTTTTTAAGTCCACCGTCAAATCCCAGGGCTCAACCCTAGACAAGTAGTCCATAGGTAACTTGTAGGAGTTGCAAATCTAGAATTTGACCCATAAATGTCCGTTGGACAGACTTGATGTCCACTCAGCAAAACTTCACGGGAATTTTAGAGTCCCAGCTTAGTTCATGTCCGTTTGAAGGGACATATGTCCACTAAGCAGGCATTCTTAGGATAATTTTATAAATGTGCAATTTTGACCCTCTAGATCGCAAAAATCTCTCTTCGAGTCAACTCGAAGTCCTCTTCGAAACCGTGTTTGAATGACCTTAATCTGAAATCCATAGTGGAAGTTATGTCAATTGTCTCAAATCATGTACATCTATAAATTATGGACTTGTCAATGCTTTCCTAAAATACATTTAGGCTTAAATGGAGCTTGAAATGTACTTAGCTTGATGTGATAATAAAAGATAAAAATGAGTAATATGTTAAGGTGACAATTGAGGATATAAACATAAGAATGGATTATCATTTATTAAGTGTCCAATACAAAATTTTGAGATGTTATGAGAATGGAGATGAACCTAGGTTGGCTAATGACATTCCATTAAAAGGACCCTACAAAGAGATGCACATACGTTTGACTCACGAGTTAAATTCTGAAAACGAGGCCTAACATGAGCTACTTCCACCATCTTCCTCATTAGTGAGTCTCCAACTGTTGCATCAATTGTTCCCCTTCTGCTAGGATTCACTCCATTATAAAATGTTTGAAGCAGAAATTCCCTCGAGAGGTTGTCATATGGAAAACTTGTTGGACCCTGAACTTTTTTAGAAGTTAGAATTATTAAATGAGAATTTGATGGTATTTCATCATGAGTTAAATTAGAATTTTTGAGTTAATAATTTTTTGAGTTTAATTAGGTATATATTATTTACATATGGTTGTATGGATTAAATGGAAGTGTTAGAATTAAGTTGAGGAGTTAGAAGGTATTAGATTAAATGTAGAAGGGTAAGTTTGGAAAGGATAGAGTTTGTCTTAAAATGATAAGAGAAGAACAAGTGTAAGTGCATGAGGGAAGAGTTAGAATTAAGATAAGGAGTTAAAAGGAATTAGATTGTGTAAGAAAGGGTAAGATAAGAAGGTTAAAAATTCTGTGTTAAACTAATAAGACAATAAACCAGAAGAGAGTCGTGAGTGTTAAGAAAGAAAAAGAGACGAAGTTATAGAAGAAACTAGAAGGAGTCGTAGAAAGGAGTAGAAGAGGAGAAGCAGAAAAATGAACCAGAAAAGAAGAAGGAAAGAAAAAGAAAGGAGAAAGAAGAGGAAGAAGAGATTCAGCTGAGTTTTTGATAATATCTACCTTCTTTTCCTGTTTTGATAAAAGAAGAAAGTAGAGAAACTAGGTTTTTATGAGCTGAAATAAGGAGAGAAAGAAGATGAATAAGAGACTTATGTTCTTAGATTTTTATGAACCTTTAGTTAGATTTTATTTCTTCTAGTTAGATAAACCAAGATTGGATTAAATCTAACCTCATTTTTAGATAGTAGAGATGTATGGAAGTTGTATTCATGTATGATGATTAAATGAAAACATGCTTGTTTTAAGGGAAAACATGCTTGTTTTAAGGGAACAAGAAAGTCGAAATCAAGAAGAAGAAGAAGAAGAAGCTTGAGCTTGGATGTATAAGAAAATAGGTGGGTACTATGTTTATAATTTTTGTGATGATGAGCTAAAATTATTTGTTTGTATGTGTACTTAAATGCTTACATCTACTTATTGTGAATGTGGGAAAATTGTTTTGTGAATTTATATTCCATTGTTTTGTAAGAATTTATGTCATTGTACTGATAAAAGAAATAGAAAAAATTTTGGAAGCATGAAAACATGAACATTCTATGAAATATGTATGCATCAGAAAATCTGCTTATATGGGCAAGAGAGATAGCATTTCGTTCTTCACATGCACGTTGACCTTAAGCCTTTTCCTAGCTATCCGCTTATGGCATATGAGCTTCGAAAAATAGATTCATTTCATTCATGGTGTAAACTTCGGTTTCGTCATTTTATTTCATAGGATTCTCTCGAGCCATATTGTTGTTCATTCATTGTGATTTTTTGAGTATGATATATGATGAAATGCTTTGTATAATGGTTGGAAAATACATGATATGATTTATGTGACTGAAATTTTAAGTATATGTTCTATAGACTGAATCCTTATATATATGTATGAAATTGTTTGATTGTTGTGTATGTATGTGGTTCGTCACCAATAGCTATAATCATATTAGCCATTGAGCTTCCCAACTCACCCCACAGTTTTTCTACTCCTCAAGGGCAAGAATCAGTAGATCAATGAACCTTGCAAAAACTTCAGCAGATCTCTAAGAAATATTTCATTTGTAACTAAGTTAGTTTGGATCATTTTTGGTAACTTTAGAAGCATATCAACATAAGCATTTTTTATTGTAATTTTGTAATTATGTTATTGATGTGATTTTTTTTAATTGGAGTAATTTACCTACTCTATTTTTATTTTGAGAAAGGAATGATAGTAAGAGTTGAAGAATTTTTTCTATTCATGTTCAAATTCCTTTTGTTAAAACTGCTATTTTCGGTTGGAAATAAAATTTTTAGATGATGAGGACCTTTTGAATAGATTTTTCTGAAGTAATTATTTTAATGGGATTTTTGTATGTATGGTTCATGTTTGTTCGATTTGGTTCTTCTGTTTTGTAAGGAAAGTATATTGGCAGATCAAAGAAAATAAGAGAATAAAGGATTAAAAATGTGATCTGAAACTTCAAGGAATAAATTGTACTGATTTAAACAAAATTTGACAAAATTGTCTTCATAAAAGTTGTAGATCTTTTTCTTAGCTTTCCAACGACATAAATTTTGTAATTTTTAGACTTCTAAATTGAAAGTTATGAAGTTTTTAATTTGGTGTGCGTAATAGGGATGTCGCGATCGTGCAATCCCAAATTTTTAGGAAAGTCACGTCACGCTTGAGCACGATCACGATGAACCTTGATTTTTGTTACTATTTACCATTTGTTACGATTGTGCTCAAGCACGATCATGACACCCTTGTCTTACGGGCATGTGAAAACTACCCACGACTCCTTTTGTAGACACCTCTCACGGGTTTTTGCTATTTTGTTTTTATTATGTTAATTCAATTACTAAATCTTTTTTTAATGCCCATTGCAAGTTATTGTCATGTCTAATTTATTTTATACTTTATTTATTTATTTTTCCTATTTATTAGTTCTACTCCCACCAAGAATTTTAATCGTTATATATTTTATATAAGTATATGTATATAATTTTATTCTAAAAATACTTAAATTTTGGGTCTTGATGCCATGAAATAAGGAACTGAGACCCAGGCTCAACATAACTTCTCTGATGTTCTTTAAATCTCTCCCAAGCTTCATAGAGAGACTCCTCGTCATTTTATTGGAAATTTGTAATCTCTTTGATAATCCTCGTCATCTTCATTAACAAAAAATACTTGAGAAGGAATATTTGGGTGAGCTGCTCGTAATTCATAATCTGGCCTGAATTCAATGAGTTGTACCACACTTTAGCCTGATCCTTCAATATGAATGAAAATAGTCTCAACTTCACCGGATTGTTGGACATCCTGTTAAATCTAAATATGTTGTACATCTCCAAGAAATTTGTAATGTGGGCGTTCAGATCCTCGTTGGATAGCCCGTGTAACAGTACACTATTTTGTAGAATATTGAGTACCACTAGCTTTATCTCAAAATTATTTTCTTGGACTACTGGTCTCAACACTCTTTGAGGACTAAATCCTGGCCTCATGAAATTCATCAGTGTTCACTCTAGTCCTCCTTGCTCTCCTTCTTTAGTCATATCTTGATTGGAAAATTTTAGATGCTTCGCCCTTCTTATTTCTCTTTCGTGCTTCTTAATGTTGGGAAATTCGCCTCCTATAGCTTCTTTCATTCTTCGTAACTACCTTGTGTTCATGCACCTGCAATTACATAAGGAAAAGTATCAAAAACTCTTAAATCAAAGCAACCTAAATTAAACACGATGCTCAACAATCAAACCCCGACAATGGCACCAAAAATTTGTTGACAGTAAAACCTATCTACTTGTTTTATGCTGAAAAACTGCAAGTGAACCGGTCGTGACATATAGTTGAAAAGAGCGGATATCGATCCCACAGGGACTGATGTCTAGACACCATTTTGTTTAGATGAAACTTTGTTTAAGAAATGAAATTGGTAAATGCAAATAATCTATAAAATTAAATTAAAAATAAAAGACTAACACAAAGCAATCCTTCCTCAAAGTTCCAAACATGTGTTCTTCACTCTAGGATGGAAATTCTATAGAAGGGTGTCGTCTCACTCTTCAAGATGGAGGCTTAATTAAGCTTTTACAGTTCAAAAATCCTAAGTTTAATGAAGACCCGCATAAGGTCTCAAATTATAATTCCCACGATCATGAGAACTGGCATGATTCCCACGATCGTGGGAATTGGTCAAAGATTCACTCCTCTTTTCTTCTCCTTTTTAATCTCTAGTTCAACCTCCAAGTTGCTCCAACTTTCTTCCAACATAAAAATAGTCAATTCTTATCCTAAATTACCATTAAACATAAAAAAACAATAATGGAAATCAAACTAAACGAATTCATATAAAATGAGTCCTAAACTAAAAAAATAATCAACAATTATGTAAGAAAACATATGACAATTACCTATAAAAACATATCCTTATGCACACTTATTAGTATCTCCTCTAAGCCTAAAAATCAAGGTTGCAATTTTGGTGAGTTTTGCAAACTCACGAGTAGACCATCCATGATGGCTCACTCATATCGCATAATACAACAGTTCATACTTCAAATTCAAATACACTTCATGTCATCCTATAATGGACATCATTTCACCAATAACCATATGGCATCAAATAATACTTTGATCATTTATTTCACATATCACCTTCAAAGTAGTCAAACAGTTCATTTTGATCATTTAAAACATACAAGCTATTATATATGTAATGCTTATAAGACTCACTTCTAATTGTTATTGTTGTGACCAAGTGCCTGTAAATGTCCTGTATCTATTATGGATATCAGGCTCATTAATAATTGTCCTTTATCCATTGGGGATACAAGGCTCATTATACATAGTAACCCTTTGGTTGTTAATCAAATTCTGAGCTTTAAGCTCTTTTTTGGTGGCTACTCCAATCACAAACACCTTTATTTGTTTCTGCATTCATGTAATGGAATGCCTCACATTTACATGGATTCAATCAATTACTTGTGTTTAATTTTCATATTCACATTCACATTCACAATCAATCACTTGTGTTTAATTAAAATAAGACCATCTAGGTTGACTCACAATACACTCCAGATTTGCATTTGCTTTCATGATCCGAAAATGTCTGGATGCTCACATTCTATCTTGTATAGCAACATCATGCAATACACACATTTCACACACATTACTAATTGCACAATCACATAAACATTCAATTGTAAATATAAGTATATCTGTAATGTATAACGCATGCTCAATTTGACTATTCTAGATATGTTGACTTAATTCATATCTCAAGATCATTAATACTTCATAACTTATATAAATCAAATTTGAATTTAGGCTCACACCTCCTTTGTACAAGATTATTCTAAGTCTGTCATTCAATCATATATCTATCATATACATGCTTTCCATCCTTTTTCTAATAGTATAAGAACAACAAAATGTCTAATTTATCATTCACTTTTAATTAATACGTATCATTCATCTTCTTTGAATCACATTAACCTTGATAGGTTCACTTCCCTTCTTATAGCATCTCCAAAATTTCATATTTGAATACTTGATGTTTAACAATCTTTTCTTAAGTTATAACCTTTATCATCACCCTAAACATATCACTCAATTAATCTCTCATTTCCTTACCAAACTAAGTACATTTCAAGCTCCATTCAAACCTATCAGAAAATTTAGAACTACTTTAGGTTATGGGAAAATTGTGAGTCGAGAGATCATAATTCCATAATTTAATTATGGATTATCAATTAGAGTTAAGGATTATAACTCGAGAGAGAGTAATCGACCCTAGGATCGTCTAGACCCATTAATTCAATAATTGCACAATTGGTTTTGAATTAAAACCCCTTTCTCTCACTTGATAGTTTGTAGGTTAATTTCAGATTGGTTTGTGTGATATTACTATTTTTGTCGATATCTCTGCATTTTAATATTCATAATTGATTGTTTGGTTATTATTTTCAACATTAGTTGTTATTTAGAATTATTGTAGTTGAGTGCGACCTTAGATATTAGGACTAGATTGCCCTCCTCATTGGTTTGATACCTTAGGTAATATGTAATTTACCAAGGTTGATAAATATTAAAACTTAGTGTACGTAACCTTGCGATCAAGTTTTTGGCGTTGTTGTCGAAGAGGAAAAATTTAGCTCTATAGTTCAAGGCATTAGCTTAGTTTTAGTTTTTATTTTCATTTTCTTTCATTTTACTTCAGAATCATGCTCTTGTATGAACACAAGAGTCACGAGAGGTTTGGGTCGTTCAGCGGAGATATTAGATTTAGATATCACGTGACATAGACTAAAGAGCTAACAATGGATGGCAACAATGGACCCTCATGGACTTTATGAGGCGGGGGTTCAACCCGTCAAACCAAGGAGAGGCTAAGTCACCTATTTAAGCGGTCTCTTTTGAAATTAAACCTGCACTTCTTAATATGCTTCAACAGAACATACAGTTTTATGGACTGGCAAATAAGAACCTGAACATGCACATGGTGAACTTCCTTGAGATTTGTGATACTTTTCGATATCACCAGATGTCGGACGATGTGGTTAGGATTTGCCTGTTTCCTTTCACATTTAGTGATAGAGCTAATGCTTGGTATCATTCACTGAGCCCCGCTAATATCACAATTTAAGAGCAACTTGTGCATGCTTTTCTAGACAAGTACTTCCCGTTAACAAAAACCACAAAGATCATAAAGGAAATTACCTATTTCCAACAAGGTGAGTCCATTTATGACCTGTGGGAGCGATATAAAGTCCTGTAGAGGAAGTGCCCACACCACAACTTACCCAAGGAGTTCCTTCTGCATACTTTCTACAATGGAGTAAACCTACCGACTAGAGGCACGATCGATGCATCATCAGGACGATCTTTGATGTCGAAGATAGTTGATGAAGTAGAGGAGCTTATAAAAGAGATGGCGAGCATCAACTGCTTATGGACAAACGAGCAATGTAGGCAGCCTACAACTTTTAGAGAGCATAAGGGAATCGTTGTGTCGATCAAATGACAGAAATTCAAGCTAAGATCGACAATTTGACATGACAACTCAGCATTATGAAAGCCTCATCTTCATCTTAAGTTAAGGTAACATAGTTGAATTGTGAGTTATGTGGCCAATTAGACCATGGAAATGTGGACTATTACTTAATAAGGGAGGATAACTAGGAGCAAGTAAACTATATGGGGGTGCAGTTCAGACAAGGAACAAGTAACAATCCCTACTCCAACAATTATAACCCTAAGTGGAAGAATCACCCTAACTTCTCCTATTTTAACAATAACAATAGAGGGCAATTCAGGCCTCAGGGACAATAAAGCTTTCAACAAGACAAAGCAAGCTTGATGAAATCAAAGTTGGACAAAATTTTAGATAAACTTGGAATTTTAGATAGTGCAAAAAAGAAGCTGGAAGATAAATTTGAGCAAGTCACTGAGAATCATGCATCTTCCATTTATAAGCTAGAAGCCCAAGTGAGTTAATTGTCAAATGTCTTTCTATGTGGAATTTGGGAAATGTTCCTAGTACGTCCAAAACAAAATCAAGAAAGAAACAAAAGGCTATTACACTTCGAAGTGGGAAGGAAATTGAACTACCCACAAGGATGATAGAGGAGCCTGACCAACCAGTTGAGACGAATCAAGAAAAGAAGAAATAAGTGGACATGGGTGAATATCTTCCTTATGTTGCAGCTCCACTGTACTAACCCAAGGTTCCTTTTCCTCAACTATTATAAAAGAAGTTAGATGAACAATTTGCAAAGTTTGTTGAGAAGTTAAGGACGCTCAAAATCAACCTCTCCTTTGTTGAGGCTTTAGAACATATGCCTAAATATGCAAAATTTCTAAAGGACATATTATTGAAGAAGCGTACTTGGGAAGATAATCACACGATAGCCCTAACTGGTACTTGTAGCTCAATAGTCACCAGTCAAATGCCTTCGAAATTGAAAGATCCAAGAATTTTCACAATACCTTGTGTGGTTGGTGATTTAGAATTTACGAAATGTTTGTGCGATTTGGGAGCTGGCATCAATCTTATACCCTTATCGATATCCAGAAAGCTGGGATTGGGAGATGTCAAACCAACATCAATGTTAATTCAATTGGCTAATCAATCCATTAAAAGGCCATTTAGGGTAGTGGAAGACGATCTGATACAAGTTTCATTATTCCAGTGGATTTTATGGTTCTGTATTTAAGATAAGAACTGACCACTTATGAACACAGGAAAGGCCATAATTGATGTTCACGAAGGTAAGTTGACACTTTGAATAGGCAAAGATCTAGTTGAATTTAATTTGAATAAGGCCTTAAAGAATCGAATAACGAGTAGTGCATGCATGAAAGTTGAAATTATGGGTCAAAATTCACAAGAACAAGTTGAGAGTTACATAGTAGAACTACAATCTTTAGAAGCAAAGGTTGACAATGAATATCAGGATCCCAAATCTACAGGAGACAATGAGATAAATTAGTTTGGACTGAAGCACCCACACTACCATCTTCAGAGAAACTGTTGACATTAAATCTTAAGCCTTTACCTGCACACCTTAGGCATACCTTCATTGGTGAAGGTCAAATGTTGCCAATAATAATTTCTAACCAATTAAATGAAAAACAAGAAAGTAAGGTGGTGGAAGTTATTAAGAAGCGGATGAAAGACATCGGATTGCAAATTGCTGGCATTCAAGGAATAAGCCCACATGTCTGCATGCACTGAATAAACTTAAAGAAAGGACGTAGAACGGTGAGGGAGCATTAAGGGAGACTAAACTCTAATATGAAGGAGGTGGTCAAGAAGGAGGCCATAAAACTCATAGATGCAGGGATAATTTATCCCATCTCTGATAGTGAATGGGTCAGCCCAATATAATGCTTACCGAAAAAGGGAAGAATGACAGTGATAAAGAGTAAAAACGGAGAAGTAATTTCAACAATAACAGTCACAGGATGGAGAGTGTGCATAGATTATTACAAACTCAACTCAGTGACTACGAAAGATCACTTTCCTCTCCCATTTGCAGGCTAGATGATAGAAAGGGTAGCGGGTATTTCATTCTATTACTTCTTAGATGGATACTCAAGCTATAATTAGATTTTTCATTTACCCTAATGATTAGGAGAAAACCACATTCACTTGCCCTTACGGTACCTTTTGGACTCTGCAACACTCTAACCACATTTTAGAGATGCATGATACCCATCTTTGCGGACATGATTGAAGAAATAATGGAGGTGTTCATAGATGATTTCTTAGTCTTTGGAGACTCTTTTGACATGTGTTTAACTAATTTAGATAGAGTTCTTCAAAGGCATGAAAAATCACATTTGGTGCTAAATTGGGAGAAATGTCATTTTATGGTACAGGAAGGAATAGTGCTAGGGCATAAAATCTCACATCAAGGATTTGAAGTCGACAGAGCAAAGATAGAGGTAATAGAGAAACTCCTACTACCAAGCAATATAAAAGGTGTGCAAGGATTCTTTGGTTATGCAGGATTCTACAGTCGATTCATCAAGTATTTCTCTCAAATTGCAAGACCTTTATCAAACCTTTTAGTCAAGGATGTACCCTTCTTGTTTGATGATAAGTGTATTTCTACATTCAACACTTTAAAGAAGGCATTAATATCAGTCCTAATTTTAACACCACTAGACTAGACATTTTTGTTCGAAATTATGTGTGATGTAAATGATAAGGCCATAGAATGCGTTTTGGGCCAACGGAAAAACAAGAAGCTATATGTGATTTACTATTCCAACAAGACTCTTGCATAACCCCAACTGAATTGTACCACCATAGAAAAGGAACTACTAGCTATAGGATACGTATGTGATAAATTTTGACAATATCTTTTGGGTTTAAAAATAATTGTATTCACCAACCATACGGCACTAAAATAACTTTTCAACAAGAAAGATGCAAAACCTACACTCATTCGATGGGTGTTGCTTCTGCAAGAATTTGACCTAGAGGTGAGAGAAAAAAAAGGAGTAGAAAATGTGGTTGCAGACCACCTGTCTAGACTTAAGGGAGGGGAATGCAAGCCAAGCAATGACATTAATGAGAATTTCCCTGAAGAGACTCTAAAGTTACTCGAGAGCTTAACTACATGATGGTTTGCAGATATCGTTAAGTATGTTGCTAGTGATAAACTTCCTTACGTTCTCTCCAATCAACAAAGGAAAAAGTTCTTGCATGACTGCAACTGATACATCAGGGATGAGCCAACCCTCCTAAAAAGATAAGGAGTGCACTACTGAGTTGCTACACCTTATCATCCATAGACTAGTGGCCAAGTGGAAGTTATTAACGAAGAGCTTAAACAAATTCTGGAAAAGACAGCGAACAACTCATGAAAAGATTGGGCAACAAAGTTAGATGATGCTTTATAGGCCTATAGGATAGCGTTTAAAACACCCATTGGAATAACTCCTTATCAACTCATTTATGGGAAGGCATGTCATCTACCATTTGAACTTGAACATCGAGCATACTGGGAAATTAGATTATTAAACTTTGATTAGAAGCAAGCCGGCAAAAAAAACTTCTGCAACTAGACATGTAGCATTCCACTCTCTCAAGACACATACCCGATATCCTGGGTGATATCCAAGTATGCACCATGTGAGGGTAGCATGCTAGAACAGTCAACATTGGAACTCATTACAATTTTTTTTCAATTAATGCACGCATATACGGAAATCAATAATCAAATTTAGCCCATTCTTTTCTTTAGTAACATCAAAATCACATTTATTATTATTCTCATTGACAAACCTTTCCACTTTAGAAAGTTATTACATATAGAAATATACAAATATACATTGTACAGAAATTACGAAATATACAATTGGATACAAAAAGAAGAAAACATGTAGACACAAACCGATCCCAACCTCTATCTCTTACTTGAATTCACATTCTCATTCAATTACAAGTTAATAGGGTATTGCAATCATTCGAACATACACATTAAATGAATCTGCAATGCACATGTGACTCACTTTCATTTATTACTTTGTTATGACCGAGTCCCTATAACTGTCCCCTATCCATTGTGGATATCAATCATTGATAACTATCCCGTATCTATTGGGAATACTGGGCTCATTTTTCATAGTGAACCTTTGGCTCTTACACACTTTCTGAGCTTTAAGCTCTTTTTTACAATCTGAGCTCTAAGCTTTTTTTCACAATCTGAGCTTTAAGCTCTTTTTTTATGGCTACTCCGGTCACAACTGCCTTTATGTTTCATGCATTCTTGTAATGGAATGTATCACATTCACATATTTTTAATCAGTCACATGATTTCAGATTCACAATCACTTTCACATTCATCATCGGACCTTGGTCTGGCATTCAATAATTAAGTTTAGAATGCACTTTTTTTCTCATTCACGTACAAGTAGCACTTTAATATCACATTTATGCATCAAGTATCGGACCTTCATTGTCATGAGTCAACATAAGCAAATCACATTCATATCAATTATATTCACATTGCATAATAATCATAATCGTACTCATTCAATGCAGAAATTGAAATTAGAAAAAACAATGAAATGAGACCATCTAGGTTAACTCATAGTACACTCTAGATTAGCATTAGCTTCCATGACCTAGAGACGTCTGAATGTGGACATTTATCCTGCACATCCAAGTTATGAAATACACACGTTGCACACATATTAATAATTGCACAATTATAAGCATTCCCTCATGCACAAATGTGTACAATGCATGCTCAATTACAATCCTAGGTATCTTTCCATTATTCTCGTCACATAGTCAATTATATATCAAAACTCACTTAAGTGTCATTTGTATGTAGGGTTTATACCTTAAATAAACACTTTGAATCTAATTTCATAACCCATTGAATCATTTCAGATCCCTTTTTTTTTTCAAAAGCTGACTTTTGGATCTCCTATTCTTGATCATTTAGATTATGCAAATGAAGTAATTTGGCAATAATTTCTTCTATAAAATTTTTCTCCTATCTCTTAAGTTTCTAATTACTCTAATATCATTCAATTTAGTTCATTATTGTATGATCTATGCTCAAAATATTGTAGACTATGCACATTTGAAATTTAACTAATATGTGAACATATTGTCAAGTTGTACAACTAATATATCTCAATTCCAATATCTAAAAATTACAAAATTTATACCATTTGAATGGTAAGAGATTAATATACAACTTTTGTGAAGACACTTTTATCTGATTCTACCTACATCAATACATTTTATTTGATAATTGCAGAACATGATTTCTGCCTCGGGTAGTGTTATAGCCTAAGCCAAGACTCAATTTGAAGCCAGATTTTGAAATTCTTAGAGACAGAATAAAAATTCCATTTCTTCTGAAATTTTGTATACTATGTCTCTATTGTTCTCCAAATCAATAATCATTCCATTTTGATAACCACAGAACAAGTCTAAAATACTGAAGCATGTTTAGTGAAAAATACTCCATTTATGAAGTTCTAGAATTGTTCATCAATTTCGTCACAATTTAATAAATCAATCTCTCCAAAATGATTTTAGATGGCTATAATTTTTTATGGAGATGTTAAAAAATTTGTTTAGAGTTTAATGGTTTAAGTCCTATGTCATTTGGAGGTAGGGAGAGAAAGTTACAGCTGAAAAATCAAGGATGTTCAAATTAGCCCCTTTTCGGTAACCCATAGAAGTATCGTGCTTTTCTTTCTTCTTCCTTCTTCCGATTATAGCTCTTCCTCTCTTCTTCTTTTCATTTCTTCCTTTCTTGCCATTTTTGACTTAAAACCAGAAGTTTTTAGGCAACACTTTCTTCTAATAAAATGTTTCTCTATGTCTTAAGTTTCCAAAGAAATCAAATACATACATTTTGTTCTTGTTCTTGTATCATGCAAGTTATGATCAAAATGCTCCATAGTGTTTCTTATAGCTCAACAGAACACAACACTCAATTTGAAGGTAAATTTCAGGGCTCTTAAGGACAGAATTAGAATTGGACTTCTCCAAGAAATTGTAGACATATGTCTCTAGTTCAATATAAATAAAAAATTACCTCATTTTGGATATATACAGATCAATATATGGCCAAACTATAGATACATGTTCAATAAAAAATATGGCCAAACATGTATCTATAGTTCAGTAAAAACTATAGATACATGTTCATATGTGTGTATGCTAACAATATGTATGAGCATGAGATGCATTTTTCTTAATCTCTAATTGATTTCACATGTACCGTATTTTAGGGTTCTAACCCTTAGTATGGGAACCAGATGTTATAGGAAGAACTTGATGAATAAATTTTGCCCTCGAAATTATTATCTGTTTGTGTAAAGAGGCAAGGGTATGTTTCCTCGTGTACTCCTCCATTTCCCATTTAACTTCATCACTCGAATTATTTCTTCCACTTGACTATAGTTTATGGAAATAATCAATCCTTCAATTACTTATTTAGATACCACACTATTATTACTGTTTTCTCAATATAGTTTAGATTACTAACCATTTTCACTTCTTGTGCTAATAATTCTTCTTTGTTAGATCATATCACTATTTCTTAGCATACTCACATATAACACATTATGAATCTAAGAATTCTTTGATGGTAATACAAACTCATATGTTAATGGACCTATGGTTTCAATAACTTCATGTGGACCAATACAATTCAAGCTTAGTCTATCATTTTGCCTAACCTAAGCACACTTTGTACTCAATCTAAGGATACCTTGACAAAGTGATACTCTCAGAGACATTTCATCTTTTGCTTGATAATTCACGTCTCTTCTACATTAATACACTTAACTCTTATGTCTATCTCACTGTATTCCATATCTTCAATGTTGATCCATATAACTCATTTATCTTTCTTGACTAACTTAATTTCTATTACAGATTCATTTCACTCATCAACAGTATCTTGACTCAATTCTAGCCTTCCACCACTTTTTATGCCCTTTTCATTCAATATAAAGGCGAATGACTCTTTCTGTCATATGATGCTAATAAGGTGTTCCAACGGTATCACTGTGATAATGATTGTTATGTTTGAAATCGTTTAAAATTATACATTGATCTCATGTTTCTATAAACTCCAAAATATAAGCTTTAAACATATCTCTAATAGTTAAGATTATTGGCAATTCATACATGCAGTCACTTGTTTCTACATTCTTAGCCGTTAAGTACTATTTTGGCGTATTCCTACTAGGATGTACAGCTTGGTTGTTATTTGTGCTTTCTCTAGTAATCTCTTTGCTCAGTCATCTTTACCAGGTGCACATACTTCTTACTTCAATGACATAGTATCTTTTTCCACTTTAAACTCAAAATTCATATTCATTCTCAATTCCTGAATAATATTCCTAATTCTGGATCGTCACTTTCGACTTTACTAATCCTTTCATACAAAACTGATTTTAAATTCCAATGTAGCTAATAATACTTTATTTTTCCCCAATTTCAACTCGACACTCTATGCCTCTTTATTACATTAGGTTTGGTAACCTCAATATCTAAATTATACTATTCCATTATTGAACTTTTCTGTTCAAGCATCATATTACAACACTAGCTTTACTAGGAAATATTCATTTGTACAACCATACTCTTTCAACAATTCTATCCATTATCTTAGTCTTATATTTAGTCCATTCAAACTTAATAATTACCTCAACTTAAATGATTTGAAAAATATCTGAAATGTTTCTGTATATGTAATGCCTCCAAACTCTCAAACCAATTACTGTTGTAGCAAGTTTCAATTTATATATCAAATAATCAACTCATGTGACGTTAATTGTCTCTATGCATATGAAGTAACTTTATTTTGCTGCATTAGATTTCATCCTAGTCTTTGGTGTGAAACATCATTACATACGATATAATCTCCAAAACCAAACAATATAATTACATTGGTGTTATAATTCATCAAGGATTCTTTTTTACATTCATCAGTCCATACGATTTACCCGTTTTTCGTTAGACATTTTTGTCAAAAGGGCTAATGTTACCCCCAGAATTTTTTTTTTATGATAAATCAAGCATGATTAGATTAATGGGGTAAATTAATATGGTATTTA
>JAOSBN010000008.1:39765078-39775083 GCA_027563595.1 Erythroxylum suave
ACAAGTTCAATTAATAACAAAGCCAGAGAAACCTCTCAGGTATGTGATGTATTCTCAGTAATTTGTCCTCTTTTCTGAATAAAGCTACCCTTATATATGTTAAAGGGTTTGGCCTTTGACACATACAGTAGTTAACCTACCACTAACTCAATTAATTAATCCCACTAACCCACTAACTAAAATACTAATTAACAAATTGGCCGCACAATTTGAGAGACTTCTTAAAGAAGCCCTCCTTATTTCAGCCACTACTAAAAATAAAATAAAATAAAATGATAAAATTAGGTCCAAGGCCTAAAAACAACATGGATTGGTTAGCTTAGCTAATTGGGCTTAATTTGACTAATGATTTAGCTAAAAGCCCATTGTCAAATCACACTAAGTACATTAATAAAGTTGGGCTTGTAATCATCATTTTTTGACTCTTCTTGGACTCAAACTTCTTCAATTGACCCGCTAAGTTCTTTGCGTATCCTTTTGGTCCTAGTCCATGTCATAGGTCTTTGAATGACATGTAGGGGATCCCCAGTCAAATTAGTTCTCCCACTAGTAGTAAGATTCCTAGTTGAAGTCAGATTCCTTGGGCTCGACCCTCCTAGAAGCTCTAAGCCACTTAAACCATCTTCATCTCTACTTCCTTGGCTTTGGCTTGAATCTCCATGGTGTGCCCCAAGATTTACCCATTTCCCGTTTCCTGAAAAGGATTTGTCTTTAAATCTAGGTCTTCTATATCTACAAAATCAAAGGGAGATAAGTCAGTGACATTAAAAGTACCACTAACATTATATTCACCTAGCAGGTCGAGCTTGTATGCATTGTCATTGATCCGAGTAATGACTTGGAAAGG
Organism: Erythroxylum suave; assembly: GCA_027563595.1. Lineage (NCBI taxonomy): Eukaryota > Viridiplantae > Streptophyta > Magnoliopsida > Malpighiales > Erythroxylaceae > Erythroxylum > Erythroxylum suave. Next base: position 39,765,926 of record JAOSBN010000008.1, read on the forward strand.
ACTGTCACCACTAGGATGCAACTTAGTATGTCGTTGGGCTAAAAACCCTTTTTGGTCGTAAGTGAACCCACACCCAATCTCTAGGTTCAAAAAGTATCATTTTCCTTCCTCTGTTGGCTTGCCTTGTATACGCTTCATTACAGTTCTCAATTTGTAGCTTAACTTTCTCATGAAGCTTTTGATCGCTTTAGCCTTTTTCTTCCCATCTAAGCTTAATTAGTTTTTTAAAGATAGTGGAGATAGATTTAATGGATTCAAAGGATTGAATCCATATACAAGCTCAAACGAAGAATGGTTAGTAGTGGAATGGATTGAGTAATTATATGAAAATTCACAAATAGGTAAACGATCCTCCCACCCTTCCAAATTCTTAGCAATAATGGCCCGAAGTAAAACTCCCGAAGTTCTATTTGTTACCTTAGTTTGGCCATTAGTCTGAGGTGACTTGTGGTAGAAAAGAGCAATTTTGTTTCTAACTTGCAGCATAAGGTCTTCCAAAAATAACTGATGAACCTGGCATTGCAATCACTCACTATGGTTTTGGGAATGCCATGTACAAACTATCTCTTTGAAGAACAAGTCCCCTACATGTTTGGCATCATCTGATTTTCTGTAAGTAATAAAGTGTGCCATCTTAGAGAATCGAACAACAACCACAAATATTGAATCCTTACCACTTTGACTTTTTGATTTTCTAAGGATAAAATCCATAGAGATGTTAGTCCAAGGTGAACTTAGTAGGGGTAGTGGTTTATATAGTCTATGAGTTTTAACTGTGGACTTAGCTTCCCTACATGAAATATTGTTAGAAAAAATGTTCTCCACATCACGTTTTATGTTTTGCTAGTACAAATGCTCTTGCAATATGTCGTAAGTCTTGAGAACATCAAAGTGTCCCATGAGACCTCCATGAGCCTCATGAACTAACAATTCTCACAAGCTACATGATGGAATACCTAACCTGTTCTCCTTAAAAAGAAAACCATCATGTCGAAAGAACTTATTAAATGTATCCTGTTCAAATGCTGCATATACGCTAGAGAAACCAGAATTAGTGGCATATAACTCCTGAATATAAGCATATCCTAAAATCTTAGTGTCAAGAACAGTAATAAGTGAGTCCTTCGTGATAAAGCATCAACAACTAAATTTTCTTTTCCTTTCTTGTACTTAATCACATAAGGAAAGTTATTAATGAAATATACCCACTTAGCATGGCACTTACCTAACTTACCTTGCCCTAGAAGATGCTTAAGGGATTCATGGTCTGTGTGGATGATGAACTCTTTTGGGTAGAGGTAGTGCTGCCATATCTCTAGAGCCCTTACCACGGCATGCAACTACTTGTCATATGCTGGGTAGTCTAAAGCTACACCATTGAGCTTCTCACTGAAGTAAGCTAGTGGCCTTCCTTCTTACTTGAGTACTGCTCCAATGCTAACATCTGAAGCATCACATTCCAATTAAAGGTTAGTTCAAAGTTTGGCAAAGCTAAAATTGGAGCACAAGTAAGATCACACTTTAGCTACTCGAAGGCCTTCTCTTTTGCATCTCGCCAATGGAACTCCACATTCTTCTTTACAAGCTTGTTCAATGGGGCTGCCTTTGTTGAGAAATCTTTCACAAACCGCTTATAAAAAATAACAAGTCCATGAAAACTCCTCACCTCTAAAGCAATGTATGGTCTTGGCCAAGATCTGATCGCTTCTACCTTTGTTTCATCAACCTTAACATCCTGTGCACTGACAACATAAAAAAAAAAAAACTTCTTATACATAAAAAATGGATTTGTTAAGGTTGGCATATAATTTCTCATTTTGCAAAGTCATTAATACTAATCTAAAATGCTCAATATGCTCAGTAATGTCTTTGTTGTACACTAAAATGTCATCAAAATATACCAAAACAAATTTGTTAATGAAAGGTCTTAAAACATGGTTCATCAATCTCATAAAAGTGATAGGGGCATTAGTTAACCCAAAAGGCATAACCAGCCACTTATATAAACCAAACTTTGTTTTGAAAGCCATTTTCCATTCATCACCTTGCTTAATTCTAATTTGGTGGTATCCTAATTTAAGATCAATTTTAGTGTAAATATTAGATCCATGAAATTCATCAAGCATATATCTAAATGAGGGATTGCGTGCCTATACTTAATGGTTATCTTATTTACAGCTCTACAATTTGTGCACATACACCAATCACCAGTTTTTTTTGGCACTAAAATAACAAGAACTGCGTATGGACTTAAAAATTCACATACCTAACCTCATGAAAGTAACTCATCCACTTGCCTCTGAAGCTTTTTGGTCTCTTTAGGATTATATCTATAAGCTAGATTGTTTGTTATTACTACCCCAGGTATGAAATCTATTTGATGCTTTATCCCTCACTTTGGTGGCAATCCACTTGGTAATTCATTGGGAAAGACACCCTCAAATTCCTAAAAAAGATTTCTTATCTCAATCGATAGGTTGGATGGCAAATCTTCACTAGTAAAATAAGAATCACAATGAACCAAAATAAGTAAGGCATGGACAGTATGCAGACTTCTACTTATCTTACGGATCCCTACATAAAGACTTGCCTTGTTACCTTTATGTTGAGTCAACTTTTGTCTAACTATTTCTTCAATCTCACCACTTTACTCAATAGATGCTCTCTCAGTCTTACGCTCTTTAGAATTCTTAGGTTTGACTTTACTCTTTTTCTCATTGGATGTGGCTTTTATCGATGCACCCTTAAGCCTTTTCTCACACTCCTACTTTAATTTGATTTGAGCTACATACACTTAAGAAGGGGTTAGTGGTGTGAGAATAGTTTTTCTTCCGTTAACATAAGAAGAGTATCTATTACTGCATCCATTATGTATTGTTCCTTTGTCATACTCCCACGGATGCCTAAGCAACAAGTGTCTAGCTTGTATTGGTGCTATATTAGAAAGTACCTCATCTTTGTACTTACCGATAAAAAATGACACTAGAACCTATCTAGTGACCCGAGCTTCTCTACTATCATTGAGCCATTGTAGTCAGTATGGGTTAGGGTGCTTGGTTGTTGGTAACTTTAGCTTATGTATAAGAAGATTACTTGCCACATTAGTACAACTTCCACTATCAACAACAAGTAAACATACCTTCTCTTGGATAGTGCATTTGATATGGAAAATATTCTGCCTTTGTAAATCATGTCTATCTTTGATTTGCACACTAAGGATCTCATGGTCACTAACCAGAGTCTGTCATTTGGATTGATGATGTGTTCTTCTTCTTGGTCACTATCATAATTTATGGGCTTATCACCATCTTCATACTCAGTAGCACTTTGAAGCTCGTCATCTTTCCGCAAGATTATCACCTTATTATTATGACACTGTGAAGCAATATGCCCTTTGCCAAGGCACTTGAAGCAAGTAATATCTTGAGCTGGCTTTATTTGATTTGGTTTCATTATACCTATTCTTTTAAGAATTAGAACTCCCGTTGGTTTTTGCACCACTCTTGGTCTTCTTAGTATCGTGTGTAAATTCCTTCTTTGACCATGAACTCCTCTAAGTAAATGTTAAAGTATTGGTTCGGGTTCCTACTTTCTCTTTGAGTTGTTTCTCAGCTTTCAATGATTTGTGGTACATGTCCTCTAGATCTTCATACTCTTGTATTTCCATAACATGTGCAATGTCATGCCTTAAACCACCTAAGAATCTTGCTATAGAAGCTTCAGGATCCTCTTCCAACTTGACTTTCAACATAGCCACTTCGAGTTCCTAGTAGTACTCCTCCACTAACCTACTTCCTTGGGTTATTCTTTGAAGCTTGTTGAACATGTCACAGTAGTACTAAGGGTGAATGAATATTTTCCTCATAAGCCTCTTCATTTCAACCCAAGCCTCAATTGGCCCTTCATCATCTCTCCTTATTTGAGTAAGTACTTTGTTCCACCAATTGTGAGCATAACTAGTGAATTCCACCACAACTAACTTTATTTTCTTCTCTTTGGAGTAGTTGTGGACATTGTAGATGCCATCAACCTTCTCCAACCACTTAAGGAATGCCTCAGAATCATTCATCCTATAAAATATTGGTATCTTGTTTTGGACCTCTCCCAGCTCTGGTAGGATTTCGAATACCAGATGTTTTGAACTCTTCATCTTCTACTTCATCCTCCTATTCGTCTTCTCAGTTCCTCCTCCCTATACTAGATTCAGCTGTGATAGAACCTCTTTGATCTCCTTGACCTCATCTTATAGTTTTGTGAAAATTCGGGTAAAACCTTTTTAAGGTTTACCTGAATGCTTTTTGTTCAAAACTCTTACTTGGTTGATTCGTCATTAATCCTGCAAAGAAACGTTAGTACTTAAAAATACCTCACTCCCTTCCCCACGTCCCAATGTCACTCACCAATATTCTCTCAGTTTTAAAATTTAAGGAAGAAGGATAGGATCACTCAATATATTCAATTCTCTGTTCAAAGTTGACAACAAACTCAAATAAGTACTCCAACTTTAACAAGTAGTTACACAAATCAACTTAGCTAAAGGAAAAAAGATTCAACGAAAATAATGTAAAGGAATAGTAGCAAATAATAACGATAATAAAATATATACCAGAAGAATTTCAAGAAAATAAGGCTAGAAATGGAAAGAACACGAAAAATCAGTGTGGAAAGTGGTAAGGTTTAGCGTTGTGAAGCTAAGTTTGGAACATTCAGCTTTCAGTGCAAAAATTTTACACTTTTGTTTTCAGTACTTTTTGTGCAGAATTTTTGTGATTTTTTAGAAGTTAATGCAGCTTAGAGGTTGCTAAAATAGTAGGTAAAAATTGCAGCAAAGACAAAAATAAATTCTAGAAGCAACAGCCAAGTATTTAGCAAAACAAAGCAATTTCACAATTTCAGCTTTACAACAGAATTTTCTTCAGTTTTTTGAAATTTTTTTGGTAAACATTCTATGGTTTTCTAGATGATTATAATGCTGTAAAGATGGCTAAACAATGTGTAAGAATGTGCAGTACAAACTCGATTAAAAACTGAACTCAAATTGGCTCAATAATAGGTAGGAATAATGAACTCTAGGAAATTCAACTTTCCTATTGCGATTAGGATTCAGGTTTTTTTTTCTTAACAATCGACAGCAAGAAACACAAAGAAACAACCGTTACACAACCGCTTTCAAACAGTGATCATACATTATGAAAGAGCACTAGATATCGATTCAAATGAGCATAAGAACAACCAAAAAGGATTTTTATTGAAGATTTTGTAGCTATTGAAGATAAGGCAAAAACAAGACACAAAAGTGCCAAAAATTTCACAGAAGGTACCTGGAAAAGAAGGAAAAAACAAAGAATGAAAAAGAAAATGATGGAAACAGTAGGCACCAAAATATGAATGAAAATAATAAAAGAAAGGAAGAAGATATAAACAATCTAGGGGAACCTAACCTGACGGGCTCTGATACCAATTAATCCCTTGGAGAAACCTATTCCAAAAACTCATGATCAATCAACTAGCTCAAGATCAACCCAGATGATCAATCTCTTTGGAAGAATATGTTCCACAGTGAAAATCTCCCAAACCTTTATCCAACAAATTGTGATTAGAAACCTCAGAATCAATATGTGTCGAAGGCAAGTTGTATCCTGGGGAATTATCTATAACACAATTAAGCTGATTAAATATCTATAAGCAAGTTGAAGAAACTCACTAGTTCAATTAAGAACAAAGCCAGAGAAATCTCTCAGGTATGTAATGTATTCTTAATAATCTGTCCTTTTTTCTTAATAAAGCGACCCTTGCATATGTTAAAGGGTTTGGCCTTTAACACATACGATAGTTAACCTACCACTAACTCAACTAATTAATCCTACTAACCTATTAATTAAACTACTCATTAACAAATTGGCCACACAACTTGAGAGACTTCTCAAAGTAGCACTCCTTATTTCAGCCAATACTAAAAGTAAAATAAAATAAAATGATAAAATTAGGTCCTTATTCTAAAAACAACATGGATTGGTTAGCTAAGCTAATTGGAATTAATTTCACTAATGATTTAGTTAAAAGCCCATTGTCAAATAACACTAAGTACATTAATAAAGTTAGGCTTGTAATCAACATTCTTAGATTCTTCTTGGACTCGAACTTTTTCAATTAACCTGTTAAGTACTTCTCGCATCTTTTTGGTCCTAGTCCCTATCATAGGTCTTTGAATGGCATGTAAGGGATCCCCAATCAAATTGGTTCTCCCAATAGTAGTAGTATTCCCAGTTGAAGTCAGATTCTTTGGGCTCGACCCTCCTCAAAGATCCAAGCCACTCAAACCATCTTCATCTCCATTTCCTTGGCTTTGGCTTGAATCTTGATGGTGTGCCCTAAGATTTGCATCAATATGGATTAGGAAGTTAACCCTAGGAGGGAACAATAGAGGACCCATATGAACTTTATGAGGCCAGGGTTCAGCCCGGTGAACTAAGGAGTGGCTAGACCTCCTGTTTAAGTGGTCTCATTTGAAATCAAGCTAGCCCTCCTGAACATGCTTCAACAAAACATCCATTTTTATGGACTAGCAAATAAAGCTCTAAATGCACACATCGTGAGTTTTTAGAGATTTATGATGCTTTTCGGTATCACCAGATGTCAAAAGACGTAGTTAGAATTCGGCTGTTTCACTTCACGCTTAAAGATGGAGTGAAGTAGCTGGTGCATGCCTTTCTTGACAAATACTTCCCGTTGACGAAGACCACCAAGATCATAAAGGAAATTACCAATTTCCAACAAGGTGACGGGAAGCGTGGGAGCATTACAAGGACATGCAGAGGAGATACCTGCACCATAACCTACCCAAGGAGATTCTACTAGAGATGTTCTACAACATAGTGAACCCACATACTAGTGGCACCATCGATGCAGCATCGAGAGGATCTTTAATGAGGAAAAGAGTTGATAAAGTAGAGTAGTTGATAGAAGTGATGGCCAGTAACAACTGCTCATATGTGAGTGAGATAAGTAGGCAACCTACTACTTTTAGATAGCAGAAGGGAGTTGTTGCAGTTGATTAGATGACAGAGATTCAAGCTAAGATTGACAATTTGACGCAACAGCTCAGCAATATGAAGGCATCATCATCAACTCAAATAAAGACCGCACAGTTCAAGTGTTAGTTATGTGGTCGGTTATATCATAATACAGTGGATTGCTATTTGATGAGGGATGATAACTAGGAGTAAGTTAATTATATGGGTGCTCAATTTGGACGAGGAGGGGGTAATAATCCCCACTCCAACATAAATAAGCCCAAGTGGATGAATCACCCTAACTTCTCCTAGTTGAACAATAACAATGGAGGGGAGTTCCAACCTCAAGGGCAATCAATCTTTCAGTAGGATAAAGCAAGCTCGATGGATGCCAAGTTGGGAAAAATTCTAAATAAACTTGGAACTTTAGATGATGGACATAAGAGGCTGGAAGTTAAATTTAAGCAAGTCACTAAGAGTCATACACTTTCCATTCGTAATTTAGATGCCTAAGTGAGTCAACTGACAAATGCCTTTTCCATGCAAAACTTTGAAAATGTTCCTAGTACTTCAGGAACAAAATAAAATAAGCAACTATAGGCTATCACAATTTGAAGTGGGAAGGAAATTGAACCACCCACAATGACAAGAGAGGAGCCTACCTAGTCAGATGAGAAGAATCAAGAAAAGGAGAAAGAAGAGGACATGAGCAAATATTCTCCATATGTTATACCTCCACCATATCAATCTAAAGTACTTTTTCTTTAATGATTACAAACGAAGAAGTTAGATAAATAATTTGCAAAGTTCGTTAAGAAGTTAAGGACGTTATAGATCAATCTTTCATTTGTGGAGGCATTAGAACATATGCCGAAGTATGTAAAATTTTTGAAGGACATATTATCAAAGAAGCTACAAGTATCAGTTAGGTAGCTCAATAATTACCAGTCAAATGCCTTCGAAATTGAAAAATCCAGGAAGTTTCACAATACCATGTGTGATTGGTGACTTAGAATTTATAAAATGTTTATGTGATTTAGGCGCTAGCATTAATCTTATGCCCTTATCGATGTTTAGAACATAAGGATCGGAAGAGGTCAAGCCCACATTAAAGTTAATTCAGTTGGCTAATCAATCCATTAAAAGGCCATTAGGAGTCGTGGAAGATGTTCTGATGCAAGTAGATAAGTTTATTATTCCAGTAGATTTTGTAGTTTTTGATTTTGAAGAAGATAAGAACCGCTCAGTGACCTTTGGTCGACCATTTATGAACACCGAAAAGGCCACAATTGATGTCCTCGATGGTAAATTGAGACTTCAAATAGGCAAAGACCAAGTTGAATTCAATATGAACAAGGCCCTAAAGAATCCAAAAACGAGCAGTGCATGCATGAAGGTTGAAATATTGGATCAAAATTCATAAAAACAAATTAAGAGTCATATTACAAAAGTGAAATCCTTGGAAGTAGAGGGTGAAAATGAACACTAGAATCCTAAATCTAAAAACGTGATGAAATGGAGGGGATAGGTGTTCCAGTGCATTAAGATAAATTAGCTCGGACCAAAGCACCCACAACACCGTCTTTAGAGAAACCTCCAACATTAGAGCTTAAGCCTTTACCTGCACACCTCAGGTATACCTTCCTTGGTGATGGTCAAACTCTACCACTAATAATTTCCATCCAGTTGAGTGAAAAACAAGAAAGCAAGGTGGTGGAAGTTGTTAAGAGGTGGATGAAAGCCATCAGATGGTAGATTGTTGTCATTCGAGGAATAAGCCCGAACATCTATATGCATCGAATAAGCTTAGAGGAAGGATGTATAATAGTGAGGGAGCATCAACAGAGGCTGAATCCTAATATGAACAAGGTGGTCAAGAAGGAAATCATCAAACTCCTAGATGTAGGGATAATTTATCCCATTTTTGATAGTTAATTGGTCAGCCCAGTGTAATGCATACCTAAAAAAGGAGGACTGATGGTGATAGAGAGCGAAAGTGGAGAAGTAATTTCAACTAGAATAGTCACAGGGTGGACAGTATGTATAGATTATCGCAAACTCAACACAGTGACTAAGAAAGATCACTTTCCTTTCCCGTCTATAGACCAGATGATAGGAAGGGTAGCTGGCCATTCGATTTATTGA
>JAOSBN010000008.1:39775183-39785623 GCA_027563595.1 Erythroxylum suave
TGACTAAGAAAGATCACTTTCCTTTCCCGTCTATAGACCAGATGATAGGAAGGGTAGCTGGCCATTCGATTTATTGAGGCTATAATCAGATTTTCATTTATCCTGATGATCAGGAGAAAACCATATTCACTTACCCCTATGGGACCTTCATGTACATATGGATGCCCTTCAGACTTTGCAACGCTCCAGCCACATTTCAAAGGTGCATGATGTCAATCTTCACCGATATGATAGAAGATATAATGGAGCTATTCATGGATAATTTTTCAGCCTTTGGAGATTCTTTCGACGTATCTTTAACTAATTTGGATAAGGTTCTTTAAAGATGTAAAGAGTCACATTTGGTACTTAATTAGGAGAAATGTAAATTTATGGTATAAAAGGGGATAGTGCTAGAACATAAAATCTCCCATTAAGGATTCGACAGAGGTGATAAGAAACTCCCACCACTAAGCAATATAAAAGGTGTACGAGGATTCTTAGGCCATGTAGGATTTTATCGTTGCTTTGTCAAAGATTTCTTCCAAATTGTAAGACCTTTAACAAATCTTTTAGTCAAAGATATACCCTTCATATTTGATGACAAGTGTATGTCGGCATTCAACACATTAAAGGAGGCATTAATTTTATTACCAATTTTATCACCACCAGATCGGACCCTTCCGTTTGAAGTTATGTGTGATGTAAGTGATCGAGCCATAGGGTGTGTTTTAGGCCGACAAAAAGACAAGAAACTTCATGTGATATACTATGTCAGTAAAACTCTTATAGGACCCTAGCTAAATTATACAACTACAGAAAAGGAACTATTGACAGTAGTGTATGTGTATGATAAATTCAGACAGTACCTTTTGGGTTCAAGGGTAATTGTATTCACAGACCACTCAACACTAAAATACCTTTTTAACAAGAAAGACACAAAACCAAGGCTCATTCGATGGGTGTTACTTTTGGAAGAATTTGATTTAAAGGTGAGAGATAAAAAAGGAGTAGAAAGTGTGGTTGCAGACCACTTATCTAGACTTGAGGGAGGGGAATGCAAACTAAGTAAGGATATTAATCAAAATTTCCCTGGCGAAACTCTGATGCTTTCTCAAAAGTTTGACTATACCTAGGTTTATATATATTGCCAATTATGTTGTCAGTGGTAAACTTTCATCAGATATCTCTTACCAATAAAGGAAGAAATTCTTATATGACTGTAACGGTTATATATATGGGATGAACCTATATAGAGCCTGTGTGGATGGGTTAATGCAACATTGTGTTTCAAATGAGGAAATGTTAGACATCCTTAAGCAATGTCATAAAGGGTAGTATGCTGGGCATTGTGGAGCCAACATAATAGGGGCTCAGATATTAGAGTGTGGATTTTACTAGCCATAGTTGTTTAAGGACACATAAATGTACGTGGCATAATATGATCGATGCCAAAGGATAGGTAACATCCCCAAGAGAGATGAGATGCCTTTATCTAACATTCAAAAGGTAGAAGTCTTCAATGTCTAGGGAGTTGATTTTATGGGTCTATTCCCATCTTCAATAGGGAACATGTTCATTTTGGTGAGAGTCGATTATGTCTTGCATTGGTCCGAAGTGATAACGTCTCCAACCACTGATGGGAAGGTGGTGCCAAAGTTCATTAAATGGCTATTAATTAGGTTAGAGTGCCACGTACAATAATATGTGATGGAGGTGCACATCTTTGCAACAAATCCTCCTCAAACAATATGAAGTACACCATCGAGTTTCTACACCTTACTATCCATAGACAAGTGGCCAAGCGGAAGTTGTTAACCGAGACCTAAAATGAATTTTTGAAAAGATAGTGAACAACTCCCAAAAGGATTGGGCAGCAAAGCTGGATCATGTCTTATGGGCTTATAGTAGCGTTTAAAACACCCATTGGAACAATTCCTTATAGACTTGTTTATGGGAAAGCATGTGATCCGTCGGTCAAACTAGAACATCGACTGTACTAAGAAAACATCAGCTTGATTGGAAGCAAGCCAATGAAAAATGACTTCTCCATTTGAACAAACTTGAAGAATTTCATTTTAATGCTTATGAAAACGTCAAACTCTACAAGGAAGGTTAAGAAATGGCATGACTCTTGCCTTAAGCAAAAGGAATTCAAAGTAGGAGACATAGTTCTTCTATATAACTCCTGGTTGAGGCTATTTCTAGGGAAGTTGAAGTCTAGATGGAGTGGACCTTTTACAGTCATTCAAGTTTTTGATCATGGAGTGCTTAAATTGGAATATGCTAACAAGGAAACTTTTAAGGTCAATGGGCATCAATGTAAGCTGTATTTTGGAGGAGCACTTCCCAAAGATAAGGAAGTGATTTCCTTATCTCTGACTAATTGAAAATGCCTTCCTTGATGAGCTTGACCATAAACTAGCAAATATTCGATTTGTTTGAAAATGTTAGTGATATTTAGTTTTAATTTCAACAAACCATTAGTGATTCATGCAGACTTTTAGGGGAACACCATCACCACCATATCTACCCAAGGTACCTTTCCCTCAACGATTATAAAAGAAGAAGTTAGATGAACAATTTGTAAAGTTCGTTGAGAAGTTAAGGAAGTTACAGATCAATCTTTCCTTTGTGGAGGCATTAGAACATATGTCAAAGTATGCACAATTTTTGAAGGATATATTATCAAAGAAGCATACCTGGGAAGACAATTAGACAGTAGCCCTAACTGGTACTTGTAGCTTAATAATTACCAGTCAAATTCCTTCAAAATTGAAAGATCAAGAAAGTTTGACAATACCTTATGTGGTTGGTGAATTAGAATTTACAAAATGTTTTGTGATTTGGGTGCTAACACTACATAAGGTTGTGAATTAGAATTTACAAAATGTTTGCATGATTTGGGCACTAACATTAAGAAAATTAGGATTGGGAGAGGCCAATCCTATATCAAGGTAATTCAGTTGGTTGATCAATCTATTAAAAGGCCATTGGGATTCGTGGAAGATGTTTTCATTGGTGTAGATAAGTTTATTATTCCAGTGGATTTTGTAGTTCTTGATTTTGAAGAAGATAAGAACTGCCAACTAATCTTAGGTCGAACGTTTATGAACACTGAAAAGGCTATAATTGATGTCCACGAAGGTAAATTGACACTTCGAATAGGCAAAGATCAAGTTGGCCCTAAAGAATCCAATAACAAGCAGTGCATGCATGAAGGTTGAAATATTGGATCAAAATTTACAAGAACAAATTGAGAGTTGCATTGCAGAAATGAAATCCTTAGAAGTAGAGGATGACAACGAACACCAGAATGCTGAATCTAAAGAAGATGATGAGATGAAGGGGACCAATGTTCCAGTGCATTAAGACAAATTAGTTTAGCACCCACACCACCATCTTCAGAGAAACCTTTGACATCAGATCTTAAGCCTTTAGCTGCACATCTCAGATATACCTCGGTGAAGTTCAAACTCTACCAATAATAATTACCGGCCAATTGAGTGAAAAATAAGAAAGTAAGGTGGTGGAAGTTGTTAAGAGGCAGATGAAAGCCATTGAATGGCAGATTGTTAACATTCGAGGAATAAGCCCGAATGTCTACATGCATCGAATAGAGTTAGAGGAAGGATGAAGAATGGTGAGGGAGAGCCAACGGAGGGTGATACATAAAGGAGGTAGAAGGATGTAGAACGGTGAGGGAGCATCAACGGAGGATGAATCCTATCATGAAGGAAGTGGTCAAGAAGGAAATCATCAAACTCTAGATGCAGGGATAATTTTTCCCATTTATGATAGTGAATGGTCAGCCCAGTGCAATGTGTACCTTAAAAGAGAGCAAATGACAGTGATAAAAAGCGAAAGTGGAGAAATAATTTCAACCAGAATAGTCATAGGGTAGAGAGTATGTATAGATTATCGCAAACTCAACAAAGTGACTAAGAAAGATCACTTTCCTCTCCTATTTATAGACCAGATGATAGAAAGGTTACTTGGCCATTCATTTTTTTATTTCCTAGATGGATACTCGGGCTATAATTAGATTTTCATTTACCCGGATGATCAGGAGAAAATCACGTTCACTTGCCCTTATGGGACCTTCACGTATAGACGGATGCCCTTTAGACTTTGCAACGCTCCAGCCATATTTCAAAAGTGTATGATGTCAATCTTCACCGACTTGATGGAAGACATAATGGAGCCGTTCATGGACAATTTTTCAGTCTTTGGAGATTCTTTTGATATGTGTTTAACTAATTTGGATAAGGTTCTTCTAAGAAGCGAAGAATCACATTTGGTACTGAATTGGGAGAAATGTCATTTTATGGTATAAGAGGGGATAATGCTAGGACATAAAATCTTCCAACAAGGATTAGAATTTGACAGAGAAAAGACAGAGGTGATAGAGAAACTGCTACCACCAAGCAATGTAAAAGGTCTGCGAGGATTCTTAGGTCATGCAGGATTTTATTGTCGCTTTATCAAAGATTTCTGCTGAATTGTAAGACCTTTGACAAATCCTTTAGTCAAAGATGTACCCTTCATATTTAATGATAAGTGTATATCGGCATTCAACACATTAAAGGAGGCAGGCATTAATTTCAGCACCAATGTTGTATGTAGTTGTAAAACTCTCAAATGTTATGTAAGGTAAATTCATGAATTTTAATGGTATAATATAAGTAAGTTTATTTTCTGGATGACATGAGGAGATTTGATCATTTTGGATAGTTGTGTTATATGCGATGCCATAATAAGTTAATGTGATTGTTCTAACATGCCATTCTCATAGGTATGTTCTCGAATATCTTATGAATGTTCAGGTATATGTTCTATAGAAGTGGTATGTTTCAATGATGCTCAAATAGACATAGATCAACTGCCCAAACCTGATGAGACAATAGTTGAACCTTATTACACACAAAATGTTCATAGGGTAAGTAGGATATATAATTTTCTAGAGAGATATGGATTTCTAGTAAGATAACATAATGACATATTGCTCATAGAGGACGATGAGTCTATGACCTATTGAAGAGTTTAGAATATGAAGATGGCTTCATGCCATGAAGTCCAAAATGGATTCCATGTTTCAAAACCAAGTGTGGACTTTGGTTGACCTATCCAAAGGGCTAAAATGCATAGGGCACAAGTGGATTTTCAAGAAGAAAATCGACATGGATGGTAAAGTGATTACCTATAAAGCAAGACTAGTCGCTAAAAGTTATCATCAAAGACAAGGCATTAACTATGACTAAACTTTTAGCCCGTAACCATGCTTACATCCATTAGCATACTCCTAGCCATTGCTGCTCATTATGATTATAAGATATGGAAAATAGATGGGAAGACGACTTTCCTAAATTGAAAGCTAGTTGAGGATGTGTATATGATACAACCTGAGGACTTCATAACCAAAAAATGAAAAAAGGTATGCAGGCTTTAGAGGTCCATTTATAGATTGAAGCAAACATCTAAGAGTTGGAACATTCGATTTGATGCAACAATCAAAGAGTTTGGTTTCTCACAAAGTCTTAATGAACCTTGTGTGTAAAAGAAGGTTTATGGGAGTGCCATCATATTCCTTTTGTTATATGTGGATGATATATTACTAATAGGAAATGAAGTCTCAAATTTGCAATCTGTCAAAATTTGGTTGTCTCATAATTTCTCCATGAAAGACTTTGGAAACGAAACTTATATATTGGGAATAAAGATCTATAAAGATAGATTAAGGAAGTTGTTAGGTCTTTCACAGTCTGTATATATAGATAATGTATTAAATAGGTTTAGTATAGAGCGGTCTAAGAAAGGGTTTCTTCCCATATCTCATGGGATAAAACTCTCAAAATATATGTGTCCTAAGATGTAAGATGAGCGGACTTACATGATTTTGATCTCATATGCTTTGGAAATAGGATAAAACATGTGTATGCTATGTTATGTACAAGACCCAATATATTGTATGATTTAAGTGTTACGAGTAGATATTAATCAGATATTGGTGAGTGTCACTGGGTGGCTGTTAAGAATATCCTAAAGTATTTGAGAAGGACAAAGGAAATATTCTTAGTGTATAGAGATGGAGATCTTGTAGTGAGTGAGCATACAGATGCTAATTTTCAATCTGACCAGGAAGACTCTACATCCTAGTCAGGTTACTTTTTCTCACTGAATGGTGGAGCAGTCAGTTTGAAGAGTTCTATTGTAGTTGTGAAAGCGACAAAAGCATCAAAAGTCCAGGCACGTACTCAGGAGATATCACCTGATCAAGGAGATCATTGATAGAGGTGATATAAAGATAGAGAGAGTACCTATATATCAGAACATTGCTGATCATTTTACTAAACCACTTACTTAAATGAGATTTGATTCTTCTGTACTCGCATATTGTATTAGATACGAAGGTGATTGGATTTAGTGCATGTAGGAGATTGTTAGAATAGTGCTCTAAAGGCAATCACCTTTAACACTTTTGTACAAACTTTATTTTGATTAATAAAGCGAAAGGCAATTTTCCTTAATTTGATGTTCATTTATTTATAAATTAATGTCTATCTTAAATCGAATTAATGATGTCCATGATACAAAACATAGCATGAACATAACCATGATGAGATCATGATAATGATATTCCTATCATATGAATTATGTTGGTATCTAAATTTTCCTAAGTTATAGGATTCATGAGACAGGACATTGTTAATCTGGATAGAACAACACATGTTCTACTCCTTGATTTGATTAAGTAGTGGATCTTATAAAATGTAAGTAGGAGATGTTTAATGTTAACATATAAATGCTTATTAAGCGTAGTAACTACATCAGATGACCTGCTATTAGATTATTATATGGATGATCTATGAAATGTTAGTGATTAATCTCATCATAGAAATGGTGTAAATATCCTTAGACTTGAGCTACTCAAGGATATCTTGGATACTGATCTTGTGCTTTGACACCATTCCTTGTTGCCTAAGGTGAGATTGCTCATAAGGTGCTAACTGGGTACAACTATTGGTATTCGAAGGTAATTGGGTAGCCAATAAAGGATTCACCACTCCTGATATAGGGAGATGATACCCATGACCTCTTATCGAGGTCATTACTCGGGAGTCTCTAGCCAGAGCAATCATGTGTCATGAAGAGAGTCTTCAATGACACAAAGAGTAATGAGATCCCTAGGAAAAGAATTAACATCACTTGGATTATATCTGACATAGTCATTTTAGTGGGAGTTGACACATAGCCCATACTCCAAACCAACTGGGGTATAGGTTGGTGAAGGGATGAATTGCACGGTAATTGACTATGGAGAGATTCATAAGTTAGATAATTAACTATAGAAGAGTTTAAGTGTTAATCCACTTACATTCCGGTAAATTGACATCATGAAACCCTTAATGTTTTACTTAGGTTAAAAGTTAATTGAAGTAACCAAAATAACTGGGAACTTAAGGGTCACACGAATAAAATATTAAATGAAAAATAAAGTCTACATGGCTATCATTTAAATATATAAGCGACGATCATGACTGACTTAACAACAAGTGGTACATAAGTGAGTTCTTCACTTATTTACAAAAGAATCTTTAACCAAAAACACACTCAGTAGAGAAGCTAAGGGTCCAGAGGAGTTCTAGAAGTTAAGAGGAGTGATCTTGAGATTTGTTCATTCAATTTTAAGCCATTGTTGCTAAGATTAATTGCATGTAACTTAGTCTTGATCTAACTCTCATTTAAGCATCTACTTGAACTCTTCTTGTTTGGTGCTCTAACCACCCTTATGTACTAATTTTTATTCATCTTTGTATGCTTTCTAGAGGCTAAGGAAGGTGTTTGGTTTTTTCTACAACTTAAATAAGGAGAAGAATCAATAAAGGAGTATTTGAAAGGTATATATATTGTAGTTTCATATTTTTATAATCTGTTTATACACACATGAATTTTGGATTGTCTAGGGATATCGTGGGGTTGGAAATTTGATTTTGACATCTTCAGTTCCTTGCTATATACGTGATGCATGGACCTATGGCTCTCCTACATATAATACAGAAATGGAGGAATATTTAATGATATCCTTCATAGCCTAAGATGTGGAAAGAATATTGAGCTAAACCCTTTAAAGCATGATATCATGGCCTCAATGGACACTTTTACTAAGAAGCATCGCCTTTAATCAGAAATACGGTTGCAAAATCTACTTTAGAGCTCTTTGAGAATGATAAGACCTTTAAAGAAGTTAACAAAACCTTTATAGATATCAAAATTTCAATACCTTAGCTCTTTTAGAGACTATAGGTGAATTATGAGTTGTAACTTTCTCTATAAAACGATCTTAAAATTTTTGGCCTTAAGGACTAAAAAGGTGTTGAGCAGTATGATTAGTGGAACATAAGGGGAGTTCTTAAAGGGAAGATAGATTGGGGATAATGTTATCCTAGCACAGGAGTTGTTCATAAGCTATGTAAGAATAAATTCACCTAAATACAATGCCCTAAATATATATTTTCAATAAACAAATGACATAATTAACTAGGATTTCATCTTATAGATATTAGAAGCGTTTTGATTCCTATAAAGATTTAGAGAATGGATTAAGGAGTTCATACCTCCTTCAATCTACTGGTAAATATGGACCCACTAAGCTATTCAAAGGTCAAAAAGATCTAAGACAAAGGGATCCTATAAAACCTTAACTATTTATCATATTTATAGAAATGACAACAAGATTGGTGAGATATAATGTGTCTTTAAATCATCATTTCTATTGCAAAAGCAAGTACAAAGAGCTTTGACTATTCAACTTAAGTTTTCTATATAATCTTATAATGTTCTATAAATCCAATGATAGGTCGATCTTTATGCCAATGATATCCTTCATATGTTTAAAGAATCATCTAATTTAGAAATCAACTATAGGAATAGTCAGTTGATCAGACTATCAAGTTTCTTTATTAAAGTAATTAGCTCTCAAGGAACGTCTATTCACTTTCTTGGGACTCCCCTTATCAATAAAAAGACTATAATATATAGATCATACACTTATAATGGAAATTTTTTAAAAAAGTACTTAGATCCTAATGTAATAAGGACCTATCCTACGTAGGTAAAATGATGTCAATAAAGTTAGTCTTGAATTCTAATTTTAAAGTGAGTGATTAAGTCATCAGAAAAATTGATGAGAAGATTCTTAAGAGGAGGAAGAAAGGAAGGAAAAATAATGGCCAAAGTAAGCTGGAAGGAAGTCAACAAACCAGTTATAGAGGTCAGACTGGGAATAACCTTTATAAGCTTGATTAATAATAAGCTCATTGCTAAAAGATTTTAGGGACTATTTGAGAATAAGAATAACTTGTAGATTAAATGGAGAAACATATACCTTACAAAGGGTAGAATCCTTTTGGAGACTCAACTAGTGACAAGGATCTCTTGGTTCACATCCCAACTCATAAAGTTGAGAGAGAATATGTAAAGTTACTTTAAATGTGAGATTATAAATGGAGAAAAAGCTTCCCCTCTATATGATAATTGAATATAATCTTAATAAATCAATAATTAACAATAACTTATGGATAATATGTAAATGCACTATGAACAACAGAATTATGATCCCATCAAAATTTTATTTGTAGAATATATTTATCTTCCATATTAGTTAAATAAATATGGATAAGATAATAAATGTCTTTTATTGATTATATAAATCTACAACCAATCAATTAGATGAAAAGCATTAACTAATAATTTCCCACTTGCACTAAGCTAATCTCTTAAGTATCTTAGGCTATAACACCATATGATGATCATACTATTATTAGGACTGTGATTTAATGAGGGAATTCCACAAGATTTTCTTTTGTGAGTACTTGCATATATCTTATAATTTTTTTATCTCAGTTGTCATCATAATATAGAAACTGAAAAAAATAAATACTTAGATCTTTAATGAGATATTGGCTATTTCAACATTCCTAATGGCTCTAATGCTCGAAATGAAAAGAAGTATAATAAGTTAATTAAAAAATTTTCTTATCTAAATAATCATTTCTAGTAAATGAAAAATATATTATAGAATAATAAGCAATTGATGCTATATTGCAACTTTTCCAATTTAAAACATCATTGTTATAAGTAAACTATACCTTAAGTAAGACTTAGTTTTATCAAACAAAGTTAATATCTATAAGACCTTGATTTATGTATCAACTCATATATAGAATAACGAATTTCTTTAATGCTTCATAAATATTAGATTTCATCATAAGTATTAGGTATCTGAAATACTAAATATCGTTAGTACATTATTTATATACTGGATGATAATAAATAAAGAAATTTTATATTTATCTTATAAATATAATTCTGAAAAATTATTATCTTTTCATATCTTATAAGACTTGTTTTTGAACTATTTCACCTTTAACAATTAAAATAGAATTATTGTTCCTTATTAAG
>JAOSBN010000008.1:39801580-39811993 GCA_027563595.1 Erythroxylum suave
CTGAAAGCAAAATGATGATCATCTTTATTCATAAAACATATTGTCATAATTAATGAAAAACATAAAATTGTACATGGAGCAAACACAGAGATCCCTAATTACAAGTGTCTACGGGCTTCAATATACACATACTATATACATGTCTCTCCTAAAAAAGGGTGAAGTCCTTTAGTCAAAGATTAACAAGCATATCCTTAGTCCTCAAATGTTCCACCTCAGTGTCACCTTTCTGCCCCAAATGTTCCACCTTAATGTCACTTTTCTATGTCAATTCCTTAATGGTCAAATACTTGACCTCCAAATGCTTAGTCTCTATGATATTTTTCTTGCTATTACTGAATAATGATAGAAAGATTATCACAACATAACTAAATGAGTATAGTCACTGAATCAACCATAGACAACTTAAAAATCAAGTTCCTGAGCCAAACTGCTTGTAAAGCAGCCTCATAGCATGCCACAAACTCTGCATGCATAGTTGAGGAAGTCACTATTGTTTGATTAACACTCTTCCTCGATACTACACCATTTGCTAACTTAAAGATGTATCCTAATGTGGACTTTCTATCATTTGGACACGTAACAAAATCTAAATATTTATACCTTATAAGGTTTAGATCGTTAAACCTTCTAGATGTCAACATATAATCCTTAGTTCACTTTAAATATCTTAACATCCATTTAACTGCATTCCAATGCTCTATTCTTAGGTTAGTCAAATACCTACCCAATAGAACAACAGCAAATGCAATGCTCGATCTAGCATATACCTGAGCATAAATTAGGTTACCAATTGCTCTAAAATAAAACCAACCGTATTAGAATAAGACACTTTATTTATATCTTCTCTCTTTGTATCATTCTTTGGACATTGTGCCAAAGACAATCTCTCACCATGAAAGAAAAATGTTGCTACGAGTTTACAATCAGTCATATTAAACCTTTGTGGTACTCGCTCAATGTATGCTCTCTGTAAGAGGCCTAATAGCATTGAGACTTTTCATGATGAATCTCAATGACTAGGATGAAGGATGTTTCTCCAAGGTCCTTCATATCAAAATATTTGGACAAAAGTTGCTTCATCTCACACAGCATGGTCAAGTCATTTAATGTGAGCAAGATATCATTAACATACAAAAGTAGAAAGATAACTTTACTCCTCCTGATCTTGTAATACAAGCACCTTTTAATTTTATTTTCCATAAAATTAAAATAGGTAACAACCTCATCAAACTTAAGGTACCACTATCTAGAAGCCTATTTCAAGCCATATATTAATTTTCTCAGTTTGTAAACCTTGTTAGGCTTTTCTTGATCCTGAAATCCTTTAGGTCACTCTATATAGACCTCTTTATAAAGTCCTCCATTTAGGAAAGCATTTTTAACATCCATCTGATATGGCTCCAAGTCATAATGAGCTACTATTGTCATAATTACTCTAAATGCATCCTTAGATGATACTAGAGAAAAGGTAACATTAAATTCAATCCACTCTCTCTAAGTGAACCCTCTGACAACCAATCGAGCTTTAAACTTCCAAATTTGCCCTGAAAATCCCAACTTTGCCCAGAAAATCTTTCTTAGTCTCGAGAAGCCACTTACAACTGATAGGTTTGCAATTTTAAGGCAAATCAACAAGCTCCTATACCTTATTATTCTTCATAGATCAAATCTCGTCTTTTATTGCATCCCACTACAAATCTACATGGGATCTAGAAACAACTTCTAAAAAAGTAAATGGATCGACAAAATATTTAATATAATAGTTATGTTCACCGAAATATACTATGTAATCAAATGAAACAACATGTCTTCTCACTCTAATGGATCTTTTAAACTGAACTAGTTCTTATACCTCTGGAACCTCAATTTACACAGTTATAGGTTCCTGTTCCTATACTGGTACCAACTGGTTCTATCTGTATGAGTGATGGATATGAAATAACTTTAGTATTCATCCTGTTATCATCTAAAGGATGAAAAAGACCACCCTCACTATAGACATCATATTCTAGAAACTTAGTTGTTTGTGATTCAACAATTCTATACCACCCTTCTCTACAGTAAAATATATATCCCTTAAAGTGGTTAGGATATATAACAAAATAGGAATGAGTAGAATAAAAATTCAAATTATTTTAATAAGGATTATATAAACGTACGACAGTAGGGCAACCCCAACCATGAATATGGTCAAAAGTAGGCTTCTACCCTTTCCATAGTTCAAATGGCATCTTCGATACTGATTTACTTAGGAATCTCTTGCGTGTGTACAAAGTGGTCTTTATAGCTTCATCCCAAAGGTAATTAAGTAGGTTAGTCCTGCTTTGCATCAACCTCATCATATCCTTTAAGGTGCGATTATGCCTTTCAACCATACCATTTTGCTCTAAACTACCTGGCACAATGAATTAAGCCATTATCCCACATTATTCCATATATTTAGCAAATAGATTATTTTCTTGTCCTAATACCCAATGTTTGCCATAATATTCTTCTGCATTATCATATATGATACCCAATGTTTGCCATAATATTCTTCTGCATTATCATATATGATAATCTTGATAGACCTTCTTAATTGGTTCTCAACCTCATCCTTAAAGATTTTGAATTTCTCAAGAACCTCAGACTTTTCTTTAACTAAGAACACGTAACCGTAATAGGAATAGTCATCAGTAAAAGTCATACAATATTTAGAGTTACACAATGTAACTATACAAGGTTAACAAATAATTGTATGTATGAGATCTAACATGCTAGAAGCATAAGTTGATCCTTTTTCTTTATTTTGATCACCTTACCCCTGCAAAAGTCAACACATGTTTCCAAATCATCAAAATCTAAATTTGTGAGAATGTTTTCTTCAATCAATCTCTCAACTCTATCTCTAGAAATGTGACCCAACACTTTAAACCATAATATGTGTGACTTATCTTTTATTAAGGGCTCTTTCTGCTAACTTGTTCAATAATATATGAAGAATCATACACCTCAAGAGGGGCAAGACACATTTTATACAAACCATATGACAAAAAGCTTCACCAATATGTTTTGCATTAAAAGATAACTATACAATGGAGGCATGAACGACAAATTATAACCTTCTTTGTCCAAAACTGATACAGAGATCAAGTTCCATCTAAAAGACGGTATGTAAAATGTGTACCAAAAAATGAGTACAAACCTGTATCAAGGTTCAAATACATCTCTTATAAACATTACACAAACTTCTTTATTATTTTAATCATCGGTTTTTCCTCCTCTTTATTTATGATTCTCCTATATAGGAACCCATACATTATGAAGGCAATATGATTAGGGGCTCTACTATTTAGCCACCATGAAATTAATGAGGCTATAGTAAGATTACACTTATGGATTATATAAGCCAAGCAGTTACTTGATAATTCCTATTGTTCTTTCCAGGACTTATATTTTTGGCAATCGAACTTTTTATGTCCCTTCTTCTTACAGAAGAAGCAACTCATACTTTTAACATCTATAGGACCTTTAGTAATGCTAGAATGACCAATACTCATATGAGGAGAGAATTTAGATTTCTTACCTTTAAACCTCTGGGGCTTTACCTTTTCTTTTCCCTTGTTTGCTAGTAGAGTCGTATAAGTATTCTTTTAACTTCTCTTATTCAGCAATGCATCGGGAAATCAAAGCATTGATGTCCCAAGCTTCATCCTGTGAATTATACATCGTAACCAAAATACCAAACTCTGAAGGAAGTGCATTCAAATCTTGGTGTACAATGCAATCATCAAGAATGATGATGTTCAATGCCTTTTACTTACTTTTGAGGTAGATAATTTTTTTGATGTACTCCCTTACTCCCCCTTCTCATATATACCTTATCGAGAATAATTATTTCATTGGGGTACTTATCTCTAGATTGGAAGATATTCTATATCTCTAGGAGACATTATTCAGGAAGTCCTTTGCAATGTTTGTCTGTGAAAGTCCATTTAACAGATGGTTTAGGATAGATCTCTTGATGGTCAAATAACACATCTTGTTTGACCTTTCCTGAGCTACAATACTGCTTTCTCAACCTCTTAGCTGAGTGATGTTGGTGCAGATGGCTTATCTTTAAACATGGCTATGTTAATGTTTATCACCTCTAACACAAACTCTACATCTTGTTTCTATTTCTTGAAGTTGAAATCAATCAGGGTTTTAATCATGACATTGTTATTATTTATAGAAAAACGATTGCAAATTTGTCAATATATTCACCAGCACCAATTTAGGATAATAGAGATATTAAAGCCACAAATAGTATCTATACTGAGAATCTTATTACACATATCATAAAACACCTATGGGTTGAATTTATAATACATGTTGATAAGACCTCCATACAAAGGCAATTAGAGTACACACCACTAAATCTTATGACACTACCACTTGTGGGTGAATAGATCACTCAAGTAATGGCTTCCTCCATCTAATGCCTTTATGCACATCTTAAAATCCCATATAAGGCCAACATCTTTGGGCAGAATAGCCAAACATAAGACCAAAGACATCCACAAACATGTAAGAGAACAATTCAAATATTGAGTTAAAAGGTCACTGTAGTGACCACATTCTCATCAGTATTTAAACGAATCCACAAACACAAGCGATACACCTTTATGTTATCCTCACATTCTTCTGGGCATATAATATATGATCATGTAGCATCAATAAATGTAAATCCTTATGCACATTCTCATCATCACATACTAGTGTTGAAAACATCATCACTTAACTTTATTTGAGACTTTATAATAGAAAAAATCTCAATCAGAATGATAATCATGCAATACCAAACAATAAATTCATCATTACAAGATACCAAAACCGTATCTACCTCTTTTATTTCTAGTCCAAATCATGATATTTCACTCAAAACTGGCTTTAATAACCTTAATTTGTTTTCCTTAAAGTTAAATCTTAATTATTACTAAAGCAATAAATACAGAAAAAATTTTAAAATTTACTTTATGAATTCACAAAACCATAAAACTGACCCAAAATGACCGGGGACAATTTAATGAATTCTGAAATTTTTAGTTTTTTTGTGGATTAACATCAGTATAGCATCAACTGCTGATAGTCAGCAATACATATGGCCAGAGGGCGCAGGCTCTGGATGCATCAGGTATGTTTGCTACAAGCACTAGATGAGCACCCATGCTTGCACCGCCTCTAGCCTATGTGCCACATGGCCAAACACGTGTCCTAACCCTATTTCACCACATGGCAGCCAACTGCCTAGCATATGCACCAATGCACTATCCCAATAAGGCTTAGGCGTGTCACACGTGCCCAACAATTTTCTCTCTCCTATAGTAAAGTGCCAATTTTCTCTCTCCCTTGAAACTCGTTTTCAACCCGCTTTTCAACGCTAAACACTTCAATCAATAAATCAAGCAACCATATGCAATTGAAAACAAAAAAATGGATTGGTTTCTTCGAGTTCTTTATGGAAACAAAAATCCCTATTTTCCTTCCTATAATCACATAATAACTCTGATACCACGTGTAGTCCATAATACGAGCCTCAATTATGCTGCCTATACCTAACATGAAAATGAATGAAGAAAAAAACATCAGAAATACATTTTTTTGCTTTCATAACTTTAAACGTGCTTTTTGAAACCGAAAACTTTACATTTTCATCTTTCTGTAACTTTCTTAACATGTGAATTCTTGACGGGTTAGAGAATCTAAATACTTATTATTTTCTTCAGTAGCTAAGGGAGACCTTAACATTATATATATAGTGTCCATATCAGGCTTCCCCATCACGAATTCAATACAAATTTGGCCCACACTGATTAGGATCTATTTTCTTCGTCAAGCTTCAACCCATTAAACTAGATCCTTTATCCGGTTACTTTATTATCTTTTAATTAAATTAAATTCGATTCGCGTAACCATAAATTTATTAAAATCTTAAAAGAAAAATTAATTATTGTCCAATATTCAGAAAATTTCTAACAAATTAATCTAAACAAACTTTTAGTTCTTTTTGATGAAATCTATAATTAAGCTTTCGATGTATGTACCACCACAAGAAAACCATACATTAGTGACAGAAAATTACCAATGGAATTAATTTCGTAGCTAATTACCGACAGAAAATCAATATCTATCGACAAAACTATCGTGAAAAGTTTTATTTTGCAACAGACAAAATTGTCATTGGTAAAGATGGAGGGAAAACATTCGCGCAAATTTATCGATGGAGTATAGCAACAGTAGTTCCATAACCATCAGTAAATTAGGCAGGAACGATTCCCGCAATTAAATAGCGTTGAAATTTTATTGATGATCTTTACTTTCCATTAGTGATTTTCCGACGATCTTTACTTTCCGTCATTAAATTCAAATTAATCATTTTAAAAAATAAAAATGGCAATCAAACGGCGTCATTTCAATTCGGGGTTAAAGGATCCCCGAACCTTCCTTCTCCCTTTCTCCTCTATGTCTTCGTTTTTTTTGTCAACATCGTCCTCTCCTCGCCATGTGTCTCCTCTCGTTGATGCATTGTTCTCTCCTCGCTATCTGCATCCCCTTTCGTAACCATCACCATCTGGAGTGTCTCCTCTTTATCCACTATATTGATTAGGGTATGCAATATTTTCGTAATGACGATTAGGGTGTATATGAATTGCTTAATTGATTAGGTTAGCTAGATTGGATGTGTTGATTATGGTATGAATGCGTTTAATTTGCAAAATTTGTTGAATTAAGTTATGAATTTGGACTTTAATGTTATATAGTAGATAAGAAGGCAAATTAAACACCTCCAAAGTGTTTTTTCTAGACTCTTGAGATGCTTTGGTTATTAACTATTAAAGCATAAAATTCATACTCTAAGTTTGAAAAAGACAAATAGTTATCTTTCAACTTGTATATGTAGTGATTTTTTAAAAAACATTTTAATAATATTATGGATACATAATAATCTTTGTCATGTTTCAAGTAATGATAGGTGGATTTATAATTGCTTCAAATGGATGAACTTAACTCTTTGACAAATCGTAACATAATAAAAAATTTATTATTCAATAGATAGTCTTGTAAGAAATAATTGGGATTGAAGAAAATAAAAGTTCTTTGAAATTGGGAATTGATACTTAACATCATTTTATAAAAACTAAAACAAGTGAAGGAATTGATAAAAAAGATTGTAACTACTATCCAAGGTAGCTCATTGGAGCTTTAGAAGGTGGTATAGGGAGGTTAAATGTTTCTAATCCCTAACCTAATGAAAGGCAAACAAGAAAAGATTTCCATGAATTATGATATTGAAAATCTTAAGCATTTGCTTGTAAGGGTTATCATTAGACATGAATATCACTTTCAAATATAAATCATATTAACTTTCAAGTGTTTGGTACATCACTTTATCTGATTTTTAAGACCCTTACTTGAAATATCATTAAGAAAGCCTTCACGTTGAAGAATTTGTCAGTTGATGACAAACGAGTAATGCTCGTGTTAAATATGTAAACATCTAAAAAGAAAGGGTTATATGGATGTTACATCACTTTCTATTACCAACAATTGGATTGTATATAAGCACATCATAATATAAATAATGCTTAAGAGATACATTATTATAAATGTACATTTATTTTCTTTTCTTTTTTGCTATACTTGATCTTAGTTTTTGTTTCTAAATATTAGGTTCATTTATGCTTCAATATCTTATATAAGTGATAGGCTAACAATTATACTAAAATGGTTGTTTGATTGGTTAAAACATTAACATAAAATTTTCATCAATAACTTTAGATAATTATAACATAAACATATTATGGTTGATAAAGTTAAGAGTAAGTTGTGAATTAAAAGCTTATTGGTGGATGAGAGGATCTTTCATATGCATTGTTATGCACATAAAGGGAATTTTATTGTGAAAAATGATTTGAAGATTATCAAAGAAAGGATACAAGCAATTTAGGATAATATAATGTATTGAAGTAAAACACATAAAGAAGTTGAGAAATTTTAAAGAAAAAACAAAGAGCATTACTTACACTACGAAGTTATGTATGGATTATTGAAAAAGGTAGAATTATGTGTTCAAAATGATTAATATCACCATTAACTATATGGATGTATTTATTAGGTTGTGACAATACAATTCTTCGTACACTTATTTACTAATAGATTTGTAATAAGAGTTAGCAAAAGAAGTTTTTCGTAAGTTGGAAGTTTTTAACATTGTCTTGGAATTATTTCATAGCATAAAATATACAATTGTTCACATTTATTTTTCTAACATGTGTGAAATGAAAGCATTATTTGAGTTAGTCATTTCTTTTATTGAAATTATTCAGAAAATGGAAAATTCATAAGAAAAAAAGTTAAAATTTAATATAATTAAGTAGAGTTGAATAATTATTGGGAGGTTGATGTTTGCTAAAAAATTATGAGAATTTCGTTATACCACAATGAAAGCTAAATTTAAAAAAAGAGTAGTTCACTAATATACAACTTTAAGATTGGAGTGTGTATTTAAGATTGAAGAGAAGGGATTTGAGATTGAAGTGTGTATTTGAGATTGAATTGTGCATTTGAGATTGAAGAGAAGGGATTTGGTTCAATTTTGATCATTATCCATCCCATTGATAATGACTTTAGGATTCTTTTATTATTAGCTTTTGATTTGCAGTCCATTGAAATTCAATTGCTTCCATCTTGAATTCAAGTTTCATACCATTGGGGTTCCAACTTATTTGTTGAATTAATTAAGGTATGAATTTGGATAATTTGATTATAGTTTAAATTTGGGGATTTTGATTAAGGTTTGAAGCATATCTAAAGATTTTTAAGTTTAACCTAATGCTTATTTGACATTGGGATATAGCTAGACCTGAGTATAATTTTATTTATATTTCAATATTAAAATTAGGAATGCGAGATTATTTTCTTACGTGAAAAATAAAATAAGTGAGATAAAATTTAATGGGTTAGAAATATTTATTTCTATTCTCAATTTTTTTTCCAATTGTGACTAAATAAAACAAATACAAGAACAAGTTTAATCCTCCAAATTCTTTATTGTGAGGTTAGTTGGTCTTTAAATTTACCATAATAGAACGTTTACATGATAAGTTCCTTTCTAGATACTCATTTTAATCATAAGTAATAAATGAGCTAACTCTATAGAAATTATATGTGAATCATAAGTGATTACAGGACATTCAATAAAATTTTAATGCATATTAATAATTAATTTACTAATAATAAAATGGTGTTAAAAATCTTTAAATTGGAAGACATAATCGTTATTCTTAAGTTTTGTAGAATCATACATATGTAATACTTATAAAATAGAGAAACTAGTCAATACTCTCTTCTTCTTTTTTGCCTTTTCCATTAATTTAAATTAGATTATAGAGTATGTAAACCTAATCTCTTATAAGTCATTTGTATGTAGGGTTATAAGCAAGAGTAACATAATTAAACTAATTAGTTAGAATTTTGACACTATTATAAAGAAGACTTATACAATAACCATATCACACTCTACAAACTTGTTAAGAAGACCAAGGTCACAAAAGGATAAAAAATATGCCAAAGGTTTATAGGCATCTATTTGATCCAATTGTACAACAAAAACAGTAATTACATATTAGTCCATATTAAAAAATTATAACAATCACTCAATTAAGTAAAATTAATTAATTAAGATTTAATATATAATTTTAGAAATATTTTGAAAACAATTTGATTCGTTCAAATAATAAATTTAATATGTTTGTGTGTAGTTTTAAAAAATTAACATAAAGAACTCAATTTAGTGAATCACTTATACTAAACCATAGTAGTTAATATGTTGTAATAAGCATAAAAGTCATTGTCCTAATATGCTCTATGCCATGTCTATGTAATAAAGGCTACTTTATTTACCAATTTTTGGTTTATCAATTAATTACTTTCAACTTTCAAAAATATATATACAAGTCTCTATAATCATAAGCATAAACAAATCGCTAACTAAACTCTTTAGTAGACGCTAGTATAGCGTGACTTATATTAATGACTCATAAAATCATAAATCATATATAATCAAATTATTCCAATCTCAAAACATGATATATAAGCTGTAGATAGGACCATTAATCTTATAAAAAGATCAATATCCAAAATATAACTTGCATCATAAAAAAGTCATTAACCTTAAAGATCAATTATGGACTAAACCATTTCCTTCTATAAAGAAGTTATAGCACATCTAGATTATAAAAAAAAGAATCTCATGTGTACGTGAATTTCAAACATCATTATGCAACAAACAAGTGTAAAGTTCACAACTTTGTTAATCTTAAGTACTATGAACATATAAGATACAACTCACAAACTCCCACTACATCGAAACATCATATGATAACATAA
>JAOSBN010000008.1:39812093-39825576 GCA_027563595.1 Erythroxylum suave
CTTAATTAATTTAGTTTGGATTTCCTGACAATTAGGCTAGCTTAGATCATTTGCTCTAGGTTCCAATTAAGTGAGACAACCAAGGATGCACTCTATATTGCAATCCTTGGAATTAATTCTTTTGATTCGATATCCAAGGGAGTAATTCAAAGACTCAACCACACAGCCGATCACCATCCTATTTTACAAAAAGATGAAGACTATAATCAGGATGGAGTGGACGACAATGACGATACTTTGCTGGAATATATTAGTGACGAAGAATCTCCTGATAATGTACTTAATGATGATGATTTTTTTCATCTTAATAATGATGATTGAATGTAAGTTTCATAGTTTGTATTGTTTCAAATGTTAATAAGATAATTGCTTTATGTAGTTGATGTCTTAGTTATATATGTTAATTAAACATAGTTTTAATGTTCCACAATTTTATTTTATTTTTTTGCAATTGGACATTGTACTCTGGGTTCATTGTACTGAAATTCCCATGCTACATCTTTGATCCTGTGAACTTTGGGTTCATTTCTCTATTCTCCACTTTTTCCCATGGAAGATCGTTCAATTGGCAAAATGGTAAGCAATTTCAGTACCATTTGACAAGTTATGTGTAGAGATTGAAAAAGGAATGTGTTATAACCTTTAGCCTATTAGGAAAGTGTTGAAAATGAATGGAAGATGATTTTTTCTTTCAACTTACTTTCTGTTCTCTTCTTGTTCGTTTAGCAGTTAAACCCAGTATAGTGAACTCTTTTCTTGCTAAGAGCTTCTCCTATTTTGTAAATAATGTTCAACTTCATTTTTCATACACTACACGGATTTAAGATTCACAAGTTTTCAGTAATTGAACGTTTGCTAAACGATGTTTTCTTGAAAACATTGATGTTTGATTCTGAACACTGATGCTTCTCGTTTTCAACACTGTAGGCCCATAGATACATCCCTATTACTACAGTAAACACTTGTTCTCTCACATCATGGCTACATCTACATGTAGATCTCTATCCTCTTTCATTTGTATTTAGATCCTTAATATTTACTTATTAAACCTTTATTCCCCATTTCACAGATCCTCCATGTACCTATTAAGATGTTCTATTTTTATGATATATGAAAGTAAAGTTGGTTATAAACTACTAGTGCTAGTTATTGATATTTACTTTTTATTATGATACGATAAATTTAGCCATGAACAAACTACAACTCTATTGTGCTTAGAATTGAGTAAGTTGGGTGACTGTATTTGTAACTTACAATCATTTCTCTTATCCTGAGGTTCATACGTTGATTATATTGAGTTGGTTTTTATTGACTAACTTGCCTTTTCAATGTTATTTATCTTGCAGTGAGAGAATGGCGTCATTGGTTTTTTCCTCTGTTTCGTCATCTATTAGGTTTATTTGGTAAGATAAATTTTAAACCTGTACATTTTGGTGGATATAACTAATACAACTATGAAAAGCGAATCATTTATACATACGCTGAAGAGTAGAACAATCAATTTATAATCTGAAATGGAAGCAACATTCAACTTCATAGTTGTGAAAAAGAAAAAAAGTTAAAGAAGGATTATCAGCCAAGTTAACCTCAGGAAGACACTATTGTCAATACGCATGCTTAATTATCCATTACTGATTATTGTTTGTACACAATGCTATGCCATATGGCATTGTTCATTGGTAGGGGTCCTATTATTATCTTTAAATGCCCCATTCACATTTGTACATACTTGGATTCTGTATACAAGATTAGACGTATCTACAAAATTATAATTAGACTTATCTACAACATTATAATTCATTTAACAATTTGCTTCACTTCATTTTGCATTCTTAGCTAATCCACTAGTACTTGTGTCATTAGCCTGGCACAAGTACCAGTGGCTACAACCAAGAAGAGAAAGTTAAAATTGCCTGAAAATCCTGCTCTTGACCTTTTCAATTATTTCCCTCCATATTCTATTAACTCCAAGCTTCCCTACACAGATCAGTTCAAGTAATGAAAAACATATTTCTGTTTGACAATTCTATCATGCCTGGAATTGATTGGAGAATCTATTCCATGTTCAACAGGATTTTTGATAAGGCTGCAATCAGAACAAGTGAAGACCAAGTAAATTCCAATGGTTAAGCTTCCAACCTCTGGAAACTTTGCAGCAGACAACATGTGGAAGAAGCAAAATGTGTCCTGAGAGTGATGCCAATATCGACATAAGCTTTTCTCTACTTTTCTTGTATATTTCAACTACAAAACTACATTGTCCTAGAAGCACTTCAACTAGACAAGAGACCTGGAAATGGTGGCTTTGAAATTCCTACTACATCATTCATAATCTTTACTATGCTAAGACTAACCATTTTCATTCTAATCTATGACAGCGTTCTGGTTCCTAGTCGAAAAAACTTGATAGGTAAAGAAGGTGGAATCACACCACTTTAAAGAATGGGAATTGGCATTGTTATGTCAATCCTGACGATGGTTGGTGATGCTTTGGTTGAAGAACAAAGAAAGCATTTTGGCTACTACAAGGCCTACACTTGGGTTCTCAGCCAAAGGAGGTGCAATATCATCCATGTCTTGGATATGGCTCATTCCACAACAATTACTCGCAGGATTGACTGAAGCTTTCAACTTCGTTGGTCAGATCGAGTTTTACTACAAGCAATTCCCCGAGAACATGAGGAGTATCACAAACATAGTCTTCTTCCTTGGCACAGCAATAGCCAGCTTCCTTTGCAGCCTTATGATATTAGTTGTTTATCATGTCATAGATGGATCAAGAGTTGGTGACTGGTTGGCAAAAGATCTTAACAAAGGCAAGTTGGACAACGTCTTCTACTTGATTACTGCTTGTGAAGTTGTAAATATTGTTTACTTCTCAATATGTGCTAGTTGGTATCGATATAAAGGGACTAGACTAAGCACCTCGAAGCTGGTCGTGGAAGTAAATCTTGTTGAGAAGCAAACTATTTGAAGAGATACTGTTAAAATAAGTTATTAAATGCTTCTAATAATTGTAAGGTTCTTGTGTGAACATGGTCAACATGTTTTAGTTATAATCGTAGTAAAGGATTATCTTTACTTAACTTCGTCAACATGTTTTAAATTCTAATATGATGTCAATTTTTCATTTACGAATTAATAAAAAACTAATAAAATATGACCAAAGAATTTATATGATACTTAAATAATATTAATAAAATATAAATCAAAATAAATACGCTAAAATTTATTATAATAATTGGTGACTGATCTTGAAAAAGATACACAAAACAAATTTTAAGCTTATTTAGTTACTAAAAAATGGTGGAGTTTTTTGACATAAAAAACTGTATAAAAGTGAAAATATTGACAAAGAAAAGCATTTAAAAGCTTACACAAAGTGTCTAAAATAATATTTATGTGTCTAAAAAAACTATCAAAAATGTATGTTTTCGACGCATCTATGTGTGAATAGATTTTCGACGATTAGATTTTTTACACTTAGATGCTTAAAAAAGGTATGTTTTTTTATGCATCTATGTGTCTAAGAAAACCGTTGAAAATAGTTTTTGTGACACTTGTTTTTTTACACTTTATAAAATGTCTCAAATTATTTTTAAGATGTAAAAAAACATCTAAAAACTCCACCTTTCATGTCATTAAACTGCATATTTTGTTGTTGTAAAAGTATAGATCGTTAAACCTTCGAGATGTTAACTTATAATCCTTAATTCACTTTAAATATCTCAACATCCGTTTAATTGCATTCCAGTGCTCTATTCCTGGGTTAGTCAAATACCTACCTAGTAGTACAATAGCAATTGCAATGCTCAATCTAGTACATATATGGGCATACATCAGGCTCCTAATTGCATTAGAATAAAACCAATCGCATTAGAATAAGGCAGATTCTTTATAGCTTCTCTCTCTATATCATTCTTTGCCAAAGACAATCTCTTATGAGAGACAAGTGTTCTTATAAGTTTACAATTAGTCATATTAAATTTTTTTAGCACTCGCTCAATGTATGCTCTTTGCGAGAGGCCTAATAAGCATCGAGACCTGTCTCGATGAATTTGAATAATTAGGATGAAAGATGCTTTTATGAAGTCCTTCATATCAAAATATTTAGCCAAATTTTGCTTCATCTATTACAACATAGTCAAGTCATTTAATGCGAGAAAAATGTCATTCACATACAAAAGTAGAAAGATAACTTTGCTCCCCCTGATCTCGTAATACAAACACCTTTCAATTTTATTTTCCACAAAATCAAAATAGGTAACAACCTCATCAAACTTAAGGTACCACTGTCTAGAAGCCTATTTCAAACCATGTATTAATTTTCTTAGTTTGTAATCCTTGTTAGGCTTTTCTTAATCCTAAAATCCTTTAGGCTGCTCCATATAGACATCTTTGTAATGTGCTCCACTCAAGAAAGTGTTTTTAATATGCATCTGATGTAGCTTTATGTCATAATGAGCTAATATTGTCATAATTACTCTAAATGCATCCTTAGAGGCAATTGGACAAAAGGTAACATTAACTTCAATCCATTCTCTCTAAGTGAACCCTCTAGCAACCAACTGAGCCTTAAACTGCCAACTTTGCCCTAAGAGTCCTTCTTTGTTTTGAGAAGTCACTTACAACCAATAGGTTTGCAATTTTGAGGCAAAACAACAAGCTCCCATACTTTATTATGCTTCATGAGTTACATCTCGTCTTTTATTGCAACCTACTACAAATCTACATAGAGTCTAGAAACAACTTCTGAAAAAGTAAATGGATCAATAACATATCCAATATCAAAGTTTTGTTCATCAAAATATACTATGTAATCAAATGAACCAATAGGTCTTCTCACTCTAATGGATCTTTTTAACTGAACCGGTTCTTGTACCTCAAGAACCCTAATTTACACAGTTATGGGTTCCTATTACTGTAGTAATACAATGATCTACTGGTTCTAGCTATATGAGTGACGGATATGAAATAAATGCATTATCCATCCTACTGTCATCTGCAGGGTGAAAAGGACCACCCTCATCATAGACATCATTTTCTAAAAACCTAGTTGTTTGTGATTCAACAATTCTATACCCCCCGTCTCTATAGTAAAATCTATTCCCTTAGAGTGGTCAAGATATCCAACAAAATAGCAATGAATAGAATAAGAATGCAACTTATTTTAATAAGGATTATATAAACGTACTTCATTAGGGCAACCCCAAGCATGAATATGGGTAAAACTAAGCTTCCACCTTTTTCGCAGTTCAAATGACATCTTTGATACTTATTTACTTAGGACTCTGTTGAGTATGTACAAGGTGGTATTTATGGCTTCATCCCAAAGGTAAACAATTATGCTAGTCTTGCTTTGCGTCAACCTCATCATGTCCTTAGGGTGTGATTATGTCTTTCGACTATACTATTTTGCTCTAGACTACCTGGCATAGTAAACTAAGCCATTATTCCATATGATTTCACATATCTAGAAAATTGATCATTTTCTTATCTTGATACCCCATGTTTGCCACAATATTCTTCTCCATGATCATATATGATAATCTTGATAGGCCTTCCCAATTGTTTCTTAACCTTAGCCCTAAAGATTTTGAATTTCTCAAGAACTTCATATTTTTCTTCAAATAAAAACACATAACCATAATAGGAATAGTCATCAGTAAAAGTTAGACAATATTTAGAATTGCATAATATAACTATATAAGGTTAACAAATAATTGTATTTATGAGATCTAACACGCCAGAAGAGCGAGTTGATCCCTTTTTTTATTTTGATAAACTTACCCTTGCAACAGTCAACACATGTTTCCAAATCATCAAAATCTAAATTTATGAGAATATTTTTATTAATCAATCTTTCAACTCTATCTTTGGAAATATGGCCTAAATTTTTAAAAAATAATATGTATAACTTATCTTTTATTAAGAACTCTTTCAGGTAACTTCAATAATATATGAAGAAGCATACATCTCATGAGGGGCAAGATATATTATATACAAACCATATGACAAAAAGGCTTTACCAACATGTTTTGCATTGAAAGATAACTATACGATGGAGGCATGAATAAAAAAATATAATCTTCATTGTCCAAAATTGATACAGAGATCAAAATCTACCTAAAAGATGGTATATAATATGTGTCATGTAAAACGAGTACAAACCTTGTATCAAAGTTCAAACATACATCTCTTATAAACATTAGAAAACCTTCTTCATTATTGTAATCATCTGTTTTTCCTCCTCTTTATTTATGATTCTTCTATATAGGAACCCCTACATTGTTGAGGCAATATGATTAGCGGCTCTACTATCTAGCCACTATGAAATTAATATGGCTATAGTAAGATGACTCTCATAAATCATACAAGCGAAGGAGGTACTTAACAGTTCCTAATGTTCTTTCCAGGACATATTTTTTGGCAATCAAACTTTTTGTATCCCTTCTTCTTACAGAAGAAGCATCTCATACTTTTAACATAAACAGGACCTTTAGTAAATCTAGATTGACCAATACTCATATGAGGAGAGAATTTAGATTTCTTACCTTTAAGCCTCTGGGACTTTACCTTTTCTTTTCCCTTGGTTACTAGTAGAGTCGTATGAGGAGTGTTCTTTAACTTCTACTCTTCAACAATGCATAAAGAAATCAAAGCATTGATGTCCTAAGCTTTATCTTATGAATTATACATCGTAACTAGAATACCAAACTCTGAACGAAGTATATTCAAATCTTGGTGTACAATGCAGCCATCAATTTAGTGAATTTTGAAATTTTTAGATTTTTTTATCAATTGACGTCAACATAGCATCAACTGCTGACGTCACTAGTATGTATGGCCGGAGGGCGCTTGCTCTGGATGCATCAAGCATGTGTGCTACAAGCACTAGATGAGCAACCATGCTTGCACTGCCTCTAGCCTATGTTCCACATGGCCAAACACGTGTCCTGACCCTATTTCGTCATATGCCAGCCAACTGTTTGGCACATATACTGACGAACTATCTCAATGAGGCTTAGGGGAGCCATCACACATGCCTGATAGTTTTCTCTCTCCCACAGTAGAGTTCCACTTTTCTCTCTCCCCTGAAGCTTGTTTTTAACCCACTTTGCAATGCTAAACACTTCAATCAAGAAATTAAGCAACCATATGCAATTAAAAACATAAAAATAGATTGGTTTCTTCGAGTTCCTTGTGGATACAAAAATCTCTATTTTCATTCTCATAATCACATAATAACTCTAACACCATATGTAGTGCATAACACGAGCCTCAGTTATGCTCCCAAGATCTAACGTGAAAGTTGATGATGAAGAAAACACAAGAAATATTTGTTTTCGCTTCCATAACTTTAAATGAGCTTTTCGAAGCCGAAACCTTTGCATCTTTATGACAACCTTTACAAAGTTGATCATCAGGATATCATTAACAACTTTCTGTAACTTTCTTAACATGTGAACCTCTTGACAGGTTAGAGAATCTAATTACTTATAATTTTCTTCAGTAGCTGCGAGAGACCTTAACTTTATATATATAGCATCCACATCGGGCTTCCCCATCACAATTCCAATACAAATTTGACCCATACTGATTAGGATCTATTTTCTTCATCAAGCTTCAACCCATTAAACTAGATCCTTTATTAGGCTACTTTATTATCTTTTAATCAAATCAAATTCGATTCGCTTAACCGTAAATTTATTAAAATCATAAAAGCGTAATTAATTGTTGTCCAATATTTAGAAAATTTCTAACAAATTATCCTAAACAAACTTTTAGTTCTTTCTGTTGAAAGCCATAATTAAGCTTTTGGTGTATGGAACTCAAAGGAAAGAAAATGTTTAGGAACACACTACCATATCTTCAATTTAAACAAGTAAGGAAACTGATTAATAAACTATAGCTAAAAATGATCACTTTAATCAATCAACGGGATTTACTATTAATGGATCACATCTAATTATATTCTGAACCTATTTTAAGCCAAATTTAGTGTAGAAATTCATTGCAAATCCTTGCCAAATTCTCTATTCTTATTTTTCAGGTTATTCATTGGCAAGCTGGTGAACAAAGGACAAAGAAGAAAACTAATTAAGAGGCTATTATTACTTTGGATAGGAATTCGATTGATTGGAACACAGGAGATTCTTGGTATCATGAACATGGGTCCATACTCATTGTGTGCAAATCTTGAACACTAACTTTCTGTCACTCTGAACACTACAAGAAAATAAAAAATTACCAAA
Source organism: Erythroxylum suave (assembly GCA_027563595.1). Taxonomy (NCBI): domain Eukaryota; kingdom Viridiplantae; phylum Streptophyta; class Magnoliopsida; order Malpighiales; family Erythroxylaceae; genus Erythroxylum; species Erythroxylum suave. The sequence continues at coordinate 39,820,349 of JAOSBN010000008.1, forward strand.
GGAAAATTAGTGATAGAATGCGTTCCATCACTAATTAGCGATAGAAATTCACTTTTCATCGGTAAAGTTGACGGACGGTCAAAATATTTGTCAGTAAACGTAGAGGGAAAATATCTCGTGAATTTTTTATCGAATTATAGCAACGGAAAACGAGAGTTCGTCACAAAATTAGGTGGCATCAACTGCCAAGAAAAATAAGAAACTTGAATACTGACTGGACAATATATCTGTCGGTAATTTTGTCAATAATTTACCAATGGAAATATTGTCCCGTCGCAAAATTAGGTGACATCAGCTGGCGAGAAAAATAAGCAACTTGAATGCTGACAAGATAATATTTGAGTCAGTAAATTACCAATGGAAATGTGTTTTTGTCAGTAAATTACCAATAGAAATGTGTTTCCGTTGGTAACTATCAAATTGTCATAAAATAAAACGATGTCATTTGGTTTTAATCCAAACAACATCGTTTTATCACCAACATTTATGAGACCCAAAGCTCCCCTTCTTCTCCCTCGTCTCTATTAATTTTCTCTCCTCCCACCATTAATGTCGTCAGTTCTCTTCTTGGAGTGCTTCCACCTTCGATTTTTGCTTCATTTTTGGTCCATCGTGCATCATTTTTAGGTAACAACTCTATTGGGTTTATTTTGTCTCCAAAAAGAAAAGGTGTTAGATGCTTATATATATGACCGTCAGTAGGTTGGTGGGTGGCTTTTGTTTGAATTGTTGGCTTGTTTATTTTTTATTTGAATTGTTGATTTATTTATTGTTTAAATGTATTGTTGTTGGTAGATAATGAAAAAATGCAATTGTTTTGTTATTAGTTAGAGATAATATAGGTTGCCTATGAATTGTTTGATGAAATGTCTATTAGAACAAACATTTCCTTTTAATGTTTGGAGTTGTCGTATTATATATATTAAGATATAGTATTTGAAACCTACAAATAGCGCTTTGTTAAAGATACATAAAACAAACAATAGAAGTTGGTATATGATTATCATGTCTTTTAGAAATAACTTAGATAACATACTTTCCAAAATTTGACATTAGACAATATTAACTCCTACTTTGATTAAATCCAGGTAATATTCAAATGTGTAGTTTTTGAAAGCAATGTTTTCCTTACTGTAGCATTGAAAATTTTATTATTATCAAATTAAAATTATCGTTAGATTTAAATTGAAAATATTTTAATTACCTTTTTATTATGATACTGGAGATGTGAATTTCTCACCTAATTTACTTATCGTTATGAAAGATTTAGTAATACATCTCATCTTTTTAAGATTATAGACTTTAGCATCTTAAAATGTCGTCTCTAGTACGAAACCATCACAAAGGACTTTCATTTGTGGAAAAAATGAAGACATAACACGCCCACAAGTCTAGTGGATTTACAACATATTTATTATATCCGTCAAGCGTTAACTACTTATAAGACAAGACATTAAACAATGGAGATAAACTATCCAATAGTTAAACGACATAATACTTAGCCCTTAGGTCAGACTAACTCATGTAAAAGTATGATTCAAATCGTAACGTCATGTATAAAGCTTTTCCATTAAATATTAGTAATTTTTATTAGCTTTTATTCTAATGATAACATGTATATTCCTTATATTAAGGTCACAGGAGATGATCAAGGTCACAGTGCCGCACGAAAAAGCAATTGAAAGTTAGGCTAACCATCTTGCGCGAGTCATTTAGCGTTTCCATGTTGTAGACCCTTGGAGGAAGGAGACTCTAGTCCCACAAGATACACTCATTGTTTAGCCTTTTATTGTATCTAGTTGTCACAGATTCTAAATAGCACATGAATCCTTTTGCTAATCTATATTAACCCACTACCTACTCTTTGCTTTAGCATTGCCTAAGTTGTTGTCTAGACTCTTGGTTACTCGTAGCTACCTGTTTGTTTTCTCCATTTCACATCTTATTGTTGTTACTTCACAAACAACTCTTGTTAGTTCATATATATGTAACTATGAGAGATATCGATGCGATGGTTAAATGCAAGTAAAAAAAAAGCTAATTGTACCTCAACTCGATTATAAAAACTTCCAATTAAATATAACATTATCAAATAAAATTTATTGGCGGTCTATATTTTAAAAAAAATTTCTGGTTGATTTACCGACAGAAATTTACGATTTTGTCAGTAAAATTGGTACCTTTTTCTGAAGAAAAACGTAAAATCGTAGGTAATTTTACCAAAGGAATATAATTTTCGTCCCTAAAATTACCAACGGAATTATAATCTGTCGGTAAAATTACCATTGGAATTTAACTACAGAAGAAACCATCGACATATTTACCAACGGTACATTTGTTGTCCATCAGTGATTTTATTGACAAAAATTTTGTTTTTCATTAGGAATCATTAGCTACGGCCATTTCTAGGACACCTTTGTCCATCGGTAAAGTTCGTTTCTAAACTGACTTACCAACAGAATATTATCATTTTCTGTTAGTAATTTCGTCGCAAAACGGCATTTTTCTTGCAATGAAAGATGATTTGCTTATTGCAAGAAAGGGCATCAATGGCATGGGATGATGTATCCGCAAGTTAAGATTTCTACCTTTCCATAATGTGAATTCATAAAATAAATACATATAAAAGTATTATGACAAAAGTGATATCTTATTTTCTTGAAATTTTCTAACACATTCAAAATCGAAGGATTCAATTAAACTTTTAACTAAAAATACACTTTAAAGATTACCCAACGTAACAAGTGGCCACTTAAGCATGGAATTTGTATTTATAAGCTAAAGTTATGTAAGAAAATATGTGTGTGTATATATATCGTGTTGTATTTGTGTCTGTGATGGTCTTTGTTTATCATCACAGGCCTTCATACTCCGTTGTCGGCGGAGATTGACCGAGTTAAAAAGAAAAAAATATATCACAATCAATTATTACGACGAAAATCATTTATAATTCGGCGATGTTTGAAACAACCCGATTTTAAGGAAAATTGGATTCCTCGACAGTTAAATGAAGAAAGGCTTTAATATTTTATTGCTAACATATATGTATCTTTCCATATTTAAATGGTATAAGGTAATGTCAATTAGGAAATTGGAAAGAGATTGAATCACGCGTGCAGCGGAAGATATACAAAAAAATTTTAGTTCCATTTTCTAAAAGTTAAGACCACTTTAAAATTTATAACATGATCAATATATGAAACATAATAAAAATAAATTATAATTTTTACCTTGTTACAAATTTTTTTATAAAGTTTCTCAAACCATTTCTAAAACTAGTTTATTGCAACTATTGAAGCTACACATATATTTGACTTTTACTGGTATTCATATAAAAATGTTAAGAAAACTTCATAAATAGTGTTGAGATGAGTAGTAAGAAATTCTAATTTCTTTAAAGCTTACGCAATATTATAGGTTTGACCTTTTTAGTAATATAATTGAAATATAATTTTAATTTTAACTAAACCTTAATTAGAATTATACTTAATTCTAACTCATTATAATTGAGCTCAAATAAGATTCAATATCTCATATTAATCTTTATTTATAACATATCTTATATTTAAACTTTAGAATTTCTCAAACTTTACAATCAAATCCAATTAGATTAAATTACTTTTTCTCTCTTCTGTCATTTTTTGTGAGTGACCTATTAGATTCTTAAATATATTGACAATGAATGTAATTATAACTTAAATCATAATTAGAATTAAATAAATTAAACTCTTTTAGTTTATCTTCAATTCTCTAATTAAATAATTTATACTCATAGATCAATGCTAATGCCTAGCAACACTTTTATGACCACTCTAAGTATTAGAAATATCAAAATATTTTTTACTAATCTTTTTATGCATAATTTTTTCATAAAATTCAATCTTTCATCATACAATATTCCAATTAGATATAGAGCATGGAATTAGTATATACTCTATTTGAGCCTAATCATCTCAGTCCTCCATCATTAATAAACGGATTATATTAATGATGCTCGAAAACTTTTTTCAAAATGTCATTATATCTTAGCCAAAGATTTTACAAACCAATACTAATTTAAAACAATAGAACATTCTACTTAATCACCTTAGGGTAATAAATCGTATATTGATCACGCAACTAACTCTATATAGTTCATACTATATCTAATAACTATTGATTGAACTACTCTTGACAAGGACATGTCTTAAGTAGTATTAAATTATAGCAATCTATATATGATATACTTTAGAGATCTCAAGTTAGAGAATCACTTATATAATCATCGCAAAAATAATTTTGATATATATAAAAGTAATGTTTCAATAAAATTCTCATATCAGGTTAGTTCATTGAACTTGTTCTTTACAAGCACTAATATGTTTGTTTTAAGTATCTCCACACCTTAATCTATGAGATCGACTACGTCCTTCATAAGGAAGAAATATAACATATTCTAATCATTTTGTGCTTTATTAATGTCCAGTCCTAATAAAACAATAGCTAGGAATAATTTAGAGATAATACACAAATGTAATATGAATCTTATAATTATGATCTTGTCATATTTTCATTTACAATGTACATTTATATTATAAGCTTTGGTTTACACATCCGTAATTAAATAAATTATTTATTAATGTCTTTAAATAATTATATTATAAAATTACATACAATTGATTGGCTATAAGGCATAAAATAACAATCTCCTACTTGCGCCAAGCTAATTATTTAAGTATCTTATATTATATCACCATATGATGATCATATTTTTTTGGGATAGTTTTAATAAAAGAATTCGACAAGATTTTCTATCTTGTGCACTTGCTTAAATCTTACAACTTCCATCTCAATTATCATCGTAATTAAGAGAAAATGTTTAAATACATATTTAGATGTTTGATGAGACCTTAGATCCTTTTCACACCTAATGGCTCTAATATTATATAGTGCATTACCACTTCAATAATGCAAGAAACAATATCAAGTTCATTAAAGAACTTCTTGTTCCAAGTAACCATTTATACCATATAAAAAATGTCTTATGGCTTAATTAGCAATTCATGCTATAGTGGAACATTTCTAACTCAAAATAATATTATTCTAAGTAAAATTTATCTTAACTAGGACTTCCTTCTACCAAACTGAATTTAACATCGATATGACCTTAAACTTAAATATCAATTCATGCATACAAAAGATATTTTTAATACTTCATAAGTATCATATATCTCAAATACTAAACACCT
>JAOSBN010000008.1:39840498-39853240 GCA_027563595.1 Erythroxylum suave
ACGAAAATCTCCATTTTGATAATCCGGAAAAACTTCTGAGTTAATTTCCTTTTCTCTATATCTTTACAGGTCTAATTCCTGAAATTAAGTTATTATCTTTCTACATCTAATATAAGTTGTTCTTAGACTATCATATCTTCAATAATTAAACAACATGAATTATTAGTCTCCATAAGTAGTATGTCATCTACATACTCCCATTGAAGAAGACAATTATATTCCTTCTAACCTTCTTATAGACATAATAAATATACAATCATTTCTAAAATATACTCTTTTTACATCTAGTAAATTTCAATTATACTTCAAAATATATTAATAAAGTCATTAGTTGTGATTTCATGTAGAGTCATAAAATTTGAGCTTTTTAAACTTAGCCAATATTTATCTTGAGAAACAATATCCTATAAGTACACATTAAAATAAACATTTAATTGAAACTATTGAAATTAAGTTATTGTCCTACGTATAGTTATAGAGCAAATAAATATTACATTAGACAATATCTCATATTATGCACTCCCCCTTACATAAAACTATACTATTATAGAATTTTGTTGTAAAGATATTCATTAGAATATCCCATGATCTATAAATAGCCAATAAAATTTTAAACTCACTATATTGATCTCATCGAAGAGTTTTAGCATTCTCATTGCTTAATTCGTACTTAAATTTAAATAAATTGAATTTTTAAAATTTTAAATCAATTTTCAGTTTAATAATATGAATTTATCATATAAATTCTTTAGTAAATTTAATAAGATACAAGTATTCATACATTTATGAATTGTTATTCCATCCAATGCATCATTTGTATAAGATCTAACACTTCAATACCATAACTGCCCTTTCACCAAAGGTTGATTTAGTCATCCTTTAACCTAAATAGTTTTACAAGCTCCATATGATTCATAATTATAAGACATATGTATCCTTGTATGGAAATTTTTTATCCTCACTATATTGATTTAACTAATATGGTATAAAAAGATAGTTTTAGCTTTAGTTAAGCATAAATCTCCTTTGATCCAACATATATGAACTATTTGTATAAACTTGAATCAACTACTTTTACTCAATAATCTATTTCTTATCATTCCTTAAATATTGTAACAATTTTAAATCCGAATTTAGTATCAAATACTCATAAATATGAATTAGAAATATATATAATTCCTGTCATATCTTATATAGACAAGAAAAGTCATAAAATCACTAATGACAACTATTATCACACCTAATGCCTTCAATTATAGTCCATGCTTATAATTTTAATAAGCTAAATTAAGTGATGCAATTTCATTGAGGTGTTATACCTTTCAGGTCTACTTCATAAAACTATTTACATTGTGTTATTATAGTGTTGACATCCATCTTATATGTTGCCATTAAAGTTTATAAAACATTATTTAACTTAAATTTTTTCATATTTTTTATCATACATACGATATTGACATATTTTTACTTTATCACAAAATCCTCTAACGGAGATTGATAGTAATACTGCATAATATATATACAACTTTTTTATATAACTTTGAGAAGTCTTTTTAAACCTAACCTATGGCTAAGAAATTTGGTTCAGTAACAATTAGTATCAACTACATTAAAATCAAATTAGCATTTAGTAATGTAATATGACCACCCAAATATTAGGAATGTTAACCTTTTTATGTATAATTTTTCATGTAGTTAAATAATTTTATCATATAATGCTATGATTAGATTTAGACCATGAAATTAGTGTCTACTTTATTTGATTCTAATCACATTCGCTCTCCACCATTAGAAATGATTCAATTAATGATACTTAAAAACTCTTTTCAAAGTGTCATTATAATCTAATTAAGGATTTCTTAAATCAATACTAATTGAGAACGACAAAGCATTCTCTGTAATCACTTAGGATAATAAATCCTATATTAATTAATCAATGACCTTTATATAATTTCTTATATATATAATGATTGTTGATTAAGCTATCCTTTGACAAGAATAGGTGATAACTACTATAAAAATATAGCAATTCCTATATGAGACACTTTGGAGATCTCAAGACAAAGAATCGCTAAAAAATCATCACAATGAGAATTTTCATAGATATGCAACTAATATTCTAAATGGAATCATCATATTTGGGAATGAACTTTCTCTTTAGAAAGAACTCACACATTTGTTTAAGCATCTTAAGACTTTAGTTTATAAGATCGACTACTTCTTTCATATAAAAGAGGCATAACTTGTATTGGTCTTTCCATACTCTATTAATGTTTATTCTTAACTAACCAATAACTATGAATAATTTAAGGATTATATTAATATAATATGATCTCAACATAGTAGGATCAACCTTCTTAATCCTTACTATTCCTTCACACTATCATTTCGGTTATATTGACAATTAAGGTTTCTAACCTCAAAAAGCTATTATATATAAAACTCGTATTGACTTTCATTATGATTTATTCTATATATGTAGATCATAAAGACGAAGTTATATAAATGACTATGTTTGATTTTATTTGTCTTTTATTAATTATTAATATTTTATTTAAATTTATAATAAAAGATATCAAATTTATGATGACCAATTATGATATTGAAAAGTTATACCATAATAACTTTATTTTTTTCATATTAGTGGAACCAAAGTTACTATTGTTTTAGGATATGTTAGATAATTATCATGTGCACATAATAACTCGTAAATTATACATTTCAAATAAATTGTTTGATAAGTAGTCAAAGTCGAATGGATCCAAGTGACATTTACAAGTCTCATTGTGTTTCTACTTCTAGATGGACTAGGTGCATTGAGTAAACCACATGATAAACCAACAACTTAGTGTTTGCATTTTTTGGATAAACCTAGTGTTTTTAATAAACTACTTGACGAACCACATACTTAGAATTAAGAGACAAATTTGATTCGAGTAATGTTTATAAATTTTAAGGTACATTAGTTCTTGACTATTCATCCTTTTTAAAAATTAAAGTGAATAGTAATCTCTTTCACTACAATTAAACTTTTCAATCTCTTAAGTTGAAAGATTTTTAAAAAGACTAACTTCACCATTTTGTTCCCTTTGACCTAAAGTGAGTAACTTTAGTTTTTGAAAGGTGAGATAAAAACAAACCTTAAAAGAAAAGGGTTTAAGTAAACTGGTAGATCTAAGGACTCTTTATTCATACATCATCATATAAATGTTAAAGAGCATTCATAAATGCATATGGAACAATTTAAGTTAACATAGGCAACAATGTTAAGGAAGGTAACTAGACAATAATAGTTGGACATTTAATGAACTCTATGCAAATAGAACTTTGATGAACAAATCATATTAGAAACATAAAATATAATCGAGAAATAAAGTAAGGCACACTAGTTGTAATATATACCAATGATTTTAATATGATTATTTATCATTTAAATATTATTAGTATAGTCATAAATAATGTCAAACCTTATTTTCTTATGGGTATCTTTCTTTGAAATTTTCTTATATAATTTTGTAAAGTAAAACTATATTTTAAAAAAATTATATACATGAAGACTTTTAATCAAAGGAGTTGTAGAAGAACATTTTTTAATAAGAAGAAATATAAGAGGCATATTTTATTGTTGCAAAAGTGAGAGTGGTAATGAGGGACCTTTTAGAATCTTTTTTCCAATCCTGTGCCTAGATTATTCTTTTTAATTAAGTGACCAACCTTCATAAACCTTGACAATTAGCTTGAAAATGCTAGTTTTGCTATTAATTGGCAGATGTGGCTAACAAAAGCCCAGTCATACATGACTTGTAGCTATACAAGTGGAAAAATTTAGCCAACTAAGCAAATAACTCAAACTTATAACCTAAACCCAATTACCCATAACTTACCTGATTACCCGTAACCTATCTAACTTAACCCAATTTTACTTTACCTAATAAGGAAATCCCAATATCCATTTTCTCTACATCCTCATTCATTTGGAGATCATAGACTTCTGAAAAGCATGATCCTTGTCTATCTTTAATAGTCATCATTCTCATTCATCTTCATTGGTCATTGTTTGTGTTCTTCTTTGTTGGTCCTCATTCGTGTTGAGTGGTCAGTCGTTGGTCCTTATAAACCCATTATTTTTCATGATCAGAGGTAAGCACATCATTTTTGAAAACAAATTTCTTGGATTTCAATTTATTTGCAAATGCTTTCATATGTTTTACTGTATGTTTGGAAGATTCATGACTGAATTTGTTTATGCAGGTGCAAATATGAATAGTTTCTTTATTTATGAGAATACGTAGTTAGACATAATTATAAGTTGTCATTGCACAGGTTTACTACTAGCAATTTTTCTTACTTGTTAGCAATATATTCACTCAGTTTTACAAAGTATATCCCCTTTATCTTATTGTGACTTTTTTGCAATAGACATTTTTCAACGGGGTTCATACTGGTTATTGTTGTTGTTATTGTTTCAATAGATATTTTTTATCAACTTGATCCTAAATGTTATTTATACTTTGTTTCAAGCTATTTATAAATTCCCTCAAAGCTTTCTATAGAATTTAGTTTTTAATTCCTTATTAATAAATATTCTTGTTACATTTTAATTATTTTTTACCCAAAAAAAGAACTTATTATATTTGTCTCGCTTATAGGGTGGGTAATTCTAGCATATAATGTACCCTTTTCTTTTTCTTCAAATTACGTTAACTTGATGTACCTATCTTTTCACTTGTTTTATTTCTTATATGGTAATGATGAACTAAATTGCATTTTATGAAAAGTTTGATATCTGCATGGGATTCAAACTCTTCAGCATATATTTTCTCATAAGTTTTTCTCTTCTATTTTATGTTATATCACTAAGTTCCTTATTTTTCTTCATGCAAATATGAATAGACGTCATTATGTAAGTTATTATTGTGCCTTGGAGTTTGATAAAGTGTTCGATAATTATCTATTATCTATCATGTTGCATTCTCCAATGGGATTATAAGTCTTTTACCTTAAACAAATTGCATGTGTAAAGCATGATAAATTTATTAAGCATTCATGTATAAAAGATTTAATGGTTGAAAATCGTGCTATCTCTTACTTCCTAATAGATTTTGTTAAATTATGGTTCAAATATTTACTAACCTAACTCACTAAAATGATTTTAAATTGTTGCCAATACATGTAAAATAGCTTCTAATTCCTACTCTAAAGGAACTCTTTAAGTTTTCTCTTTTCAATTGAGCTTCTTTTTCATTACTTATTGTGGCTTAATACTTAAGATACATCTTTTAATTGAACATTTACAAAAATAATGACTTGAATTTAGTCAAGCATATGTTTTGCAATAGGAGGTGGCTTCAATGTCCTCCTACTGCTAAGAATTTTAATTTTATTTTCTTAAGTTATTTAAAAGTGAAGGACATAAAACAGCCCTACTAAGGATTGCATTTGGGCCCCGTACCACTTCCCCGTTACCTTGTCGTCATCATTTTTGCTTCTTCACAACCCACCAACTAAGGTAAAATTCCTTCAACGTATTTTGGTTTTTAATCTTTTGATTTAAGATTGAATTTCTGAAATATTGGAATTTTTAGGATAGTCTCCATCTAGTGGGTGTTTTTGTGGACTTTCAAAGTCATATACACGGGAGTGTATATGACTATGTAAGTGAATGTGAAATTTTAAGAACTCACATAGTTGTATGTTTAGGTGATTGTGTAAGTATGATTAACTAACCTATACAACCACAACATGTTCAGTTATATGGCCACATAAGTGTGTAAAAAATCTTATAGTGACTTATATGGTAAAATACACTTCACGTATATGGACATGTGTATATTTGACCATTTAAGTCACTGTAATTTTTTTTTGTATACTTACACGAGACATACATGAACATTTACGGATCACATAAATGGGCTTGTAATGATAGTGTAATTTCTTGAAAATTCATAGTAAGTTCATAAAAACACATACACTGTGTGTTGTGTGACATGATCTTAGTCACTTATACGGTCACTGTGTAAGTTCACATAACTTTACAGTATATGACCATGTAAGTCATTGATAAAATTTAAATCTATGATTATGATTTATGTTCTCATGTTCTCTCTCATGTTTATGAATTATCAATTATGATTATGAATAACATATACATTTATATGTTGATTGTTTCTGTTGGATCAATATATTTCTTTGGTGGAGAGTTGTAATATGGTATCGAAGATAGAAATGGAAACTTCTAATCCTGTACCAAGTGAAGTTAGAAGTCCAGGTTAATCGAAAAGTGAAGTTTGGAATCACTTTAATAAGACTAGATCAACAGATGGAGTACAAAAAGTCGAATGTAAGTATTGTCAGAAGATGTTGGCTTGGATTTCAAAATATGGAACTTCTTATTTAAAGAGACATCTAGATTCATGTAATAGAAAAAAGATCATATTAGGAGTTCAAACATTTTAACACCTAACCTTATGATAGGGAAGAATGAAATGACTTTAACATCTTATGACAACAACGGATCAAGATTTTTGATTGCTTATACTGTAATTGGTGATGAGCATCCATTATTTATAGTTAATACCAAAAGCTTTAGGATGTTTTGTAATACACTATAACTAACCTTCAAGGTTCCAACCTCTAATACATTGAAGAAAGACATTATGAAAATATGTAAGGATAAGAACAAAGATTTTAAGAACATTTTCAAGTATTAAAGGATGGATTGCCATTACAACGAATATGTGGACAACCAAGAATCAAAAGAAGGGTTATATGGTGGTGATGGCACATTATGTTGACAATGATTGGACTCTATATAATGAAATTTTGAAGTAATTTATATTTTTTTAATATTGTTATCATTTAGCTTTTCGTTATGATATGATTGATGTTTATCATATTTGTAAATAATAGGTTTATTTATATGGCATTTATATGCTGGCACCATGTACAAACAAAATGACGGCAACTGTGTTAGGAGAATATTTGATAGATTGTAATATTGATACCAAATTTTCCACCATAGCAGTCGATAATAGTAGCATAAATGATGCTATGATAAAAAAGTTGAAGATTAAGATACAGGTTGGGAGCTTATTGGTTAGTGGAGGGTTATTCTATATGCGTTATTTTACGCATATTCTGAATTTGATTGTGAAAAATAAGTTGGAGATGACAACGGAAGTAATAGATTTGTTTAGGAATAGTGTAGGATATTAGAATGCAACATTTAAAAGAGTTTAGAAATTTGAAAAAATTGCACAACAGCTATACATTTTTTAGTACAAAGAACTTGATTTGAGATTTTTTAACCAGATGGAACTCAACCTTCAAGATGTTGGAGTCAACAATCCAATATGTTGATGTGTTTTCCGAACTAAGACAAAGAGATTCTTAGTACACTTCCATTATTACTTTAGCACTATATGTGAGATAAAGAAAGCTTTATCTAATTAGATATCTGATTCCAACAAGATTATTCAAGTTATGGCAAAGTAGATGATGGAGAAGCTAAATTTTCATTAGTCTGTTGTAGTCATACATATGTTGGACTCGAGATACAAAACGAAGGGGTTAATTTTATATATAATGTGTTGCATGGTGATCAGGATCAAGAGCATGAAGATGTCATTAAACAATTTTAGTATGATTTGTTTAATGATTATCAACTCAGAATGGGCAAAATTTAAGATCGAAATTGCAGTAGTTCAAGCTATCAGCTTCTACTTTATTTTTAGGTTCGGGCTCATCATCTAAAAGCAATTTTTCAAATTCACTTGCAAAATTCATGAAAGAAAAAAGGGCCAAGACTTCGTACAATACAATGGAGTTAGATAAATATTTAATGGAAAATTGTATGGACGAAGTTGAAGGTGTGTAGTTCGATGTATTGTTATAATGGAAGAGTTATGGAAATAATTTTCGAATCATGCAAATAATGCACAAGACCTATTAGTAATTCAATCATTTATTGTTATATCAGTCTATTTTTAACACTGGTGGTCAGGTTATTAGTCTGTATCATGCTCGACTTCATCCTCGTACTATGGAAGCTCTTATGTGTGCCTGAAATTGGTTAGATGTTGAAAATATTGCGGGTAATTTCTTTTCTTTTTGATATTTCAATTTCTTCTATTTTAAATATTATCTTAACTTATATTTTTTTAATTTGTATATTAATACAGCCATAGGTACTGATGTGGAGGTGACTAGTCATTCATATACTCATCAACCAAATGGAAATTATTTTCATAAAATATTTGATGATGAAGGTACATTTGATTAGTTAACAATTATTACGATATGCTTAATATTCCTTCAATTTTAATATTACAGTACTAAATATAATGTTTGTACGTACATAAGAAGTGATGCAAATTATTGATGATCCTGACTACAATGATTAAATGCTCTTTCTTGTCTCCACTTTCTCTAGTCTCCAGTCTCCACTCTACACTCTCACCATCCTAATTCAGGACATCATTTCATAATTTATCTTGAATTTTTTAAAATTATATCATTTAAAAATTTTGGATAATTATTTTTGTAAATTATGTCATCAATTAATGAATTCTTTTCGTCAATTAATTGAATTGATCACTTTATAAATAATTTTTTTCTATAATCCTATCCTTCTTTATTAATGAATTTGATTTTATTTTATTAATTTTATCAATATATGTACGTTTTATATATTTACTCATTATAAAATCTCAATTTTTATTAATCAATTGAAATTCGTAACCTCAATTAATTGACTTTGTCATTTTATATATAATCTTTTTTATTTCCTAATATTGTATCCTTCTTTATTAATGAATTTGATTTCATCTTATTCACTTTATCAATATATGTATGTTTTATACATTCATTCATTATAAAATCTCAATTTTTATTAATCAATTGAAATTTGTAATTTCAATTATTTAAATTGATCACTTCATATATAATCTTTTTTATTTCTTATAATCATATCCTCGTTCATTAGGAAATTCGGTTTCATCTTATTCCTTTTATCAATATATATACATTTTATATATTCATTCATTATAAAATCTCAATTTTTGTTAATCAATTAAAATTTGTAACTTAAATTAATTGAATTTATCACTTTATATATAATATTTTTTTCATTTCCTGTAATCTTACCCTCCTTCATTAATAAATTTAGTTTCATCTTATTAAGTTTTTTGAATGTATGTACGCACTATATATTCATTCATTTTAAAATCTCAATTTTTATTAACCAATTAAAATTCGTAACTTCAATTAGTTGAATTGATCACTTTACATATAATCTTTTTTTCATTTCCTATAATCCTATCCTCCTTCTCTAATGAATTTAGTTTCTTCTTATTCATTTTATGAATATATGTACATTTAAATATTTATTCATCATAAAATCTCAATTTTTATTAATCAATTAAAATTTATAACTTCAATTAATTGAATTGATCACTTAATATATAATCCTTTTTTCATTTCCTGTAATCATATCCTCCTTTATTAATGAACTTGGTTTCATCTTATTTATTTTATCAATATATGTATAGTTTATATGGTCATTCATTACAAAATCTCAATTTTTGTTATTCAATTAAAATTCATAATTTTAGTTAATTGAATTGATCACTTTATATATAATATTTTTTTCATCCCCTATAACCCTATCCTCCTTCAATAATGAATTTGGTTTCATCTTATTCATTTTATCAATATATGTACGTTTTATATATTCATTTATTATAAAATCTCAATTTTTATTAATCATTGAATTTCCATATTATATTATTAATTAAATAAATTTTGATTAAAATTAAAAATTAAAAATTTCGTTCCAACTTTGGCTCTATCAAGCTTCAGGTCTAATAAACCCGATTAGGCCTAGAGCCGCAACCCATTGTCGTCCTTAATCCCTATGGCATTTGAATAACATTATTTTGAAGAATAAGTGTGATGTTATTAAATAAGTGAATATATAATAAATAAGCCTTGTGTAGAATTTTTCATTTTTGAAGGCTTGTTGGGTGGCTGTGCATGACATTGTTTGAGTGGGCATTCACCAAAACTATAATTTTTTGAGCTTTCATATTATCTTGTTTTCAAAATGATGGTAATTTGTATTTGTTTTAGTTCTCACACAAGCTAAATTAAATTGGACTTAGCAGTTTAAATTTTTTTCTATATTTTACTATTATAGTATTCTTTTGATTTTAGTGAATCTTTATTATTCTATGAATTGGTTAAACCTTTAATAAACTAATAATTTGTGTATAACAAATTTTTGTTGTACTGCATCAATTATAGTTGTACACAATATTCTAACACATTAATTCCAATTATTCCAGTTATGCTAACATATTATAAACTTGTGTATGTAGGTAAATGGACATGGATGGTTGGGATGGAAAATTGCCTATATTTTACGGTGGAAAGTTTATCTATAGAGAAGATGCTGAATATGTGGGTGGCTATGTGGAGAGTTGGGGCATCAAAATTGATAGGTTTTGTTATTAGGATCTTGAGAGGATGCTCACATAGGATTTTAAAAATCTGAGAGGTAGTAAGTTTATGACTAGGGTGTCAAAAACTACTTTTAAAAATGGCTTAATGAAGGTGGATAAAAGTGATGTTTGTGTGATACATAATATAGGATGATAGAAATCTGTTTTAATCATAGATCTAATTTAGAACCTTTTTCTAATGATGATGTTAAGGTGGAGGTCATTACTAGGATTGCAGATGATGTCCCCATCAATGTTACCTAGTCCATTATTGTGCAATTTATGATTGAAGATAGAGTTGAACAAGAAAATGTAGGTGTAAATGGGAGTAAATTCAATTCAAAACAACAAGAACGTAATTCATTTGTTGATGTAAGGATTAAAAAGGATTTTGATTTAGATTTGGATGATGAGGAGTTGGAATTATCTATTCCTTTAGCTTCTTCATTTAAAAGGGGAGAGTTGAAGAAAAAAATTGAGGGTAATAGTTGCAGGTAGAAAAAGGGAAAGCTACAAAAGGAAATGCATCAAAAAATGTAGTAGATGTTGAAGATGATGGAGTTGATCATGAAGAGAACAAAATTATAACTGATTACTTTGATTCAGATCACAACTGTAGCTTTAAAGAAGGTGATTCAGATGTGCATAAGGGTTTAAGCCATAAATCAAATGTTTGCAAATTCAACCCTCATAAGAAAAATATTTAGGTTGAGCTTTGTATGTGGTTTGAAGATTCCAATTAATTCAAGCAAGCACTTTACAAGGTGGTTGATGACGAAAGAAGGGAGTTTACTTTTTTTAGGAACATGAAACAATTTGTGAGAGCCAGATGTGTGAGTAAGTATTACAAATGGTATATTTTAGTAAGCTTGGTCAAAGATTCTAATAGTTTTCAAGTGAGTATTTGAAAATGTTCTCGTAATTTTAAATTTAGCCTTCATTTTTGTTATAGGTTGACTACTTTTGCATATGTATACAGATAAGATTTTATGAAACGAAGCACATATGTAATCCTATTTTTACAATAGAAGTTTCTATTTGAAATGGCTTATAAACAATTACTTCAAAGACTTCCCAAGACTTACTATAGTTAAGCTAATTGACTTGAGGAATTTTTGTGAAGAAATATTTGAGAGTTGATTTTGGTTACAATATTATTTATAGGGCTTGGAAGTTGATGATAGATGAAATGCCAGGAGGTATAAGGGAAGAATATAGCAAGTTGTGGGATTACTGGGAAGAACTATCGATGTTAATCTTAATTTAATAATTAAATTAGTTATTAAAAGGCCATCACTTGGAGAAGATTTGCATCAATTCTTTGATAGGTTGTATATGTGTTTTTAATGTTACAAGAAAGGCTTTTAGTTGGATTTTGAAGGTTCATATGACTAGATGTTTAAGGCCCCAAATTATACCCTAGTTGAATTACATAGTCATGAAAGTATATGTATTAGATATTGTATGATCGTGAATTGTATATATATTTTAAATTTTGGCCTGATCTTGAATTTTAGTTAATGGATCATACTTAGTGAGTTGGAATTAATTAATACCATTAGAGAATTGAGCTATTAAAATGGATAGCTGGATTAGGAAAATGCCTAGTGGTAAGATAAGTTGGTACATCAAAATTAGCATGACTAAGCCTATACTTTGAATGACATTTAGCAACATTGGTTAAGTGATAATTGGACTAGTAATTAATTAAAAAATGGACCAATTATGGAGTGAAAAATGGACCAATTAATGTGTGTCATGTAGACCAATAACTAGGAAACAAATGGAAGCATATTTAGTGGATAAATGCAAAACATGCCAAATGACATATGTTAATGAAGGATGAAGACATCTTGCATTGCATAAAGTTAAGGTGGCAATGTTTCTTCTGGAACCTTCATCACTTTCTTCCTTTCTCTCCACTGAGAACCACTCCAAGCTTTCTCCTCTATATTATGATCTAATCCTTGCTTGATACTACATCAAGGAAGTAGATTATGATATCTTATATACTATTTTCTTGGTGTTAAGATTTGCACTGTTGGACCCCTAACTTTTCTTAGAAGACTAGAACTAATAAATGAGAAATGTAAAGAGGTTTATATTTTTTGCTTTGATGCTTTTAGTGGATAAGAGATTTCAAAATGGGAAGAATTAACGTGAAAGTTAGAAGTAGAATGAAAAAAAAATGAAATTGAATTTGTGTAGTAAGTTGATGAAGAATATGTACATATGTGTATGTT
>JAOSBN010000008.1:39853340-39870531 GCA_027563595.1 Erythroxylum suave
GGATATTGTTGAGGGATTGAAACACCTCTGTATCAATGATACACTTTCTGCCCATAAAGTGTACGATCTTTTACGGGTCAAACACACCCCTAAGACCTGGATGCCCTTCATCTGGAAAAAGTACATTCCCCCCAAGTATTCTTTCATTGCTTGGCTAGCTTGCCAGCACCGTTTGCCGACCAAAGATACGTTACACTTCCTGGAGCTTGATCCTCGCTGCTGTCTTTGCCATACTAAAAATGAGATACTCTCACACTTGTTTTTCCAATGCCCCACTACGAGCACTATTTGGTACCACATACGCTCATGGATGGGATTGAGACGGTCTATGTCTACTATTACTAGTGCAATAAAGTGGATTCGCCAAGATCACCCGGGAGCATGACTGAGCAGCAAGGCCACCCGGCTGGCCCTTCTCTGCACTATCTACACTATCTGGCGACACCGAAATGCGGCTACACTTGCTGTCAATAGCTCCAATATCCCTGATGTAGTCCACCGCATTAAACATGCGGTCTACAAAATTCTTTACAGGCTATATCCAGCTGATATGATCTCCTTTTAAGGCACCAAGTCCCTCACTGTAGTCGGCGGGACAAAACAACTGTACTGGTATCCGACCTTGGCTTTGACTCTGCACTCCCCCAGATCACATGGGTTACTACCTGGCGAGATGACGTGATCTGTGTGGAAAATGACTAGCCCCGATGTCGCCGCCTTGCTCTCTGGAAACGCTGCGATTCCCTGCCCTGCGTCATGGTGCTCCATGGCTGGTACTGGATGTGAACAACGAAGTAGTTGCATGGGACTGTAGCGTCCATGTAGCTACTTGCACGTGGGATTTATCTTCCGCTGCTACTTAACGTGGACTGTGATGCGCAACTCCTGGATCCAGTCCCCCTTCACCATTAGCTGCATACTAAACGAGCATGGACACAATTCAAGGTAACACGTAACAGTGCCTGCATGGCACTGTTCACGTGTAACACTAAAGCCTTATTTTGCACCAAGTCCTCTGCATGAATCTCCATCTCCGTAGGCGATCAATCTCTGCGTATGCCTTGATGATGTAGGCCACCACTCCTACCCCATGCATTTATATCTCTGTCCTTAGACTGGTTCTTAGTTTGTCGTTCTTTATTTAACTAGTTTCTAGTGGAGGACTGAATAGCATATTACCAGCCTATTCTACTGGTAATCTACTATTCTTCATCCTCTCCTCGGTCTTGGCTACCTAGCCTCCTTTTGGGCCTTGGGTGTTTCGGGCCTTGGGCATGCAGATACGTTTATCTGGTTGTAGTTCTCTCATAGGAACCATCTCTTGAGGTCAGGGAATGCCCCTCTAGACCATGTAAATATTCCTTTTGGTATAATATTTTTTACATTTTACCAAAAAAAATAGTAGTAGAAGAAAATTTTTTAATAAGAAGAAATATAATAGGTATATTTTATTGTTACAAAAGTGAGAGTGATAATGAAGTTTACTGGCTAAAGTTTAAAAAATTGTGTTATTTTAATTGGGGATAACCATTCCTAAAGTGCCCATCCTTTTAGAATCTTTTTTCAGTCTAGTGTCCTGATTAATCTTTTTAATTGAGTCACCAACCTTCACAAAATTTGACAATTGAGTTGCAAATGCTAGTTTCACTATTAATTGGCTTATGCGGCTAACAAAAGCCTAGTTATACATGAATTGCAGCTATACAAGTGTGAAAATTTAGCCAACTAAGCAAATAACTCAAACTCATAACCTAAACCCAATTACCCATAACTTACTCAATTACCCATAACCCATATAACTTAACTCAATTTTACTTTACCTAATAAGGAAATCCTAATATCCATTTTCTCTACATCCTTATTCATCTAGAGATGACACACTTCTAAAAATCATGATCCTTTTATATCTTTATTGGTCATCGTTCCCTTTCATCTTCGTTGGTCCTTGTTTTTGTTCTTCTTTATTAATCCTCATTCGGGTTGGTTAGTCAGTCGTTAGTCCTTGCACCATTATTTTTCATGATCAGAGGTAAGCTCATCTTTTTTAAAAACAAATTTCTTCGATTTCAATTTATTTGCAAATTCTTTCATATGCTTTTAGTGAGTGTTTGGAAGATTCATGACTGAATTCGTTTATGCACGTGCAAATACGAATAGTTTCTTTATTTTTGAGAATATTTAATTAGACATAATTATAAATTGTCATTGCAAAGGTTTACTGCTACCAATTTGTCTTACTTGTTAGCAATCCATTCATTCAGTCTTATAAAGTATATCCCCTTTATTTTATTGTAGTTTTGTTGCAATAGATATTTTTAATGGGATTGATACTGGGTGTTGTTGTTGTTGTTGTTTCAATAGATATTTTAGTCAACTTAATCCTGAATGTTAATTTGTACTTATTTATTATTATTTTTCAAGCTATTCATAAATTCCCACAAAGCTTTCTATAGACTTTAATTTTTAATTCCATATCAATACATACTCTTATTATATTTTAATTATTTTTTACCCAAAAATATCTTATTATATTTTTCTCACTTTTTGGGTGGATAATTCTAGCATATGTTGTACCCTTTTCTTTTTCTTGAATTTATGTTAACTTGATGTACCCATCTTTTCACTTATTTTATCTCTTATTTGGTAATGATGAACTAAAATGCATTTTATGAAAAGTTTGATATCTGCAAGGGATTCAAACTCTTCAGCATATATCTTTTAGTAAGTCTCTCTTCCAATTTATGTTATATCAGTAAGTTCCTTATTTTTCTTTGTGCAAATATCAATAGGCGTCATTATGTAAGTTATTGTTATGCCCTGGAGTTCAATAAAGTGTTTGATAATTATCTATCATGTTGCATTCTCCAATGGGATTATGAGTCTTTTGCCTTAAAAATTACATATGTAAAGCATGAAAAATTTATTAAGCATTCATGTATAAAGATTTAATGGTTGAAACTCGTGCTATCTCTTACTTCCTAATAGAGTTTGTTAAATTATGGTTCAAATATTTATTTACGTAACTCACTAAACTTATTTTAGACTATTGACAATACATGTAAAATAGCTTTTAATTCCTACTCCAAAGGAACTCTTTAAGTTTTCTCTTTTCAATTGAGCTTCTTTTCCATTACTTGTTGTGTGCTTAGTACTTAAGTTACATCTTTTAATTGAACATGTACCACGATAGTGACTTGAATTTACTTCTTGAATTTAGTCAAGCATATGTTTTGCAATAAGAGGTGATTTGAATGTGCTTCTACAACTGAAAATGTTATTTGTAGTTTCATAAATTATTTAGAAGCGAAAGACATAAAGCATCCCTACTAAAGATGGCATTTAGGCCCAAGCCAACTCAATCAACAGAGTTAAATGACATCAGTTTGTTTTAGAAGCAAAATGACATCATTTTATGCTCATTTTTGACAATGAAAAATGACATTATTTTACAGAAGAAGCAAAATAACATCGTTTTATGCTAAATAGTTTTGTGTTTAATAAAGTAAAACAGCAAAGTGTAAAACAACATCGTTTTAAGCAAAGTGTAAAACAACATTGTTTTAGGCTAAGTTAACCTTTTCCATACCTTTTCTTCCCCTATCTTCTTTAGACTTTGCTCTCTCTATCCTTCTTAGCCCAGTCTTCTACCCTTTCATTACACCATACCATACCACTTCCTTATTACCTTGTCATCAACTTTTTTTCTTTTTCACAACCCAACCACCAAGGTAAAGTTCCTTCATCGTATTTTGGCTTTTGATTTAAGATTGAATTTGTGAAATATTGGAATTTTTGGGATTGTTTCCATCTGGGGGGTGTTTTTGTGGACTTACAAAGTCACACACACAGGCATGTATATGACTGTGTAAATGACTGTGAAGTTTTAAGAACTCACATAGTTTAGGTGACTATATAAGTATGATTAACTGACCTACACAATCACATACATGTTCGGTTATGTGGCCATGAAGTATGTAAAAAACCTTATAGTGATTTATACGGTAAAATACACTTCATGTATATGGCAATGTGTGTATTTGACAATTTAACTCACTATAATTTTTTTGGTCTACTTATACAACCATGTATATGACCAATGTATGTCACTTGATCATACCTATACGGTCACATAAATAGGCATGTAATGACAGTGTAAGTTCTTGAAACTTCACAGTAAGTCCATAAAAACGTATACATTATATGTTGTGTAATATGATCTAAGTGATGTATACGATCACTATGTGACAATATGTGACTGTGTAAGTTCACATAACTTTACAGATATGACTGTGTAAGTCATTGATAAATTTTAAATCTATGATTATGATTTATGTTCTGATGTTCTCTCTCATGTTCATGAATTATCAATTATGATTATAAATAACATATACAATTATATATTGATTGTTTCAGTTGGATGAGCATATTTCTTTAGTGGAGAGTTGTGATATTGTATCGAAGATGGAAATGGAAACTTCTATTCCTATACCAAGTGAAGTTAGAAGTCTAGGTTAATTGAAAAGTGAAGTTTGGAATCAATTCAATAATAATAGATCAATAGATGGAGTAAAAAAAGTGAATGTAAGTATTGTTAGAAGATATTGGCTTAGAGTTCAAAAGATGGAACCTCTTATTTAAAGAGATATGTGGATTCATGTAATAGATAAAAGATCACATTAGGAGTTCAAACATTTTTAAAGCCTAACCTTATGAGAGGGAAGAATGAAATGACTATAACATCAAGATTTTTTATTCCTTATACTATAATTGGTGATGAACATCCACTATTTATAATTAATACCAAAAGCTTTAGGATGTTTTGTAACTCATTGTAATTGACTTCAAGGTTCCAACCTTGAATACATTGAAGAAAGACGTTATGAAGATATACAAGGATAAGAAGAAAGATTTTAAGAACATTGTCGAGTATTAAAAGACGGATTGTCATTGCAACAGATATGTGGACAACTGAGAATCAAAAGAAGGGTTATATGGTGGTGATGGCACATTATGTTGACAATGATTGGACTTTACATGATAAACTTTTTAAGTAAAGTATATTCTTTAATATTGTTATCATTTACTTTTTCATTATGATATGATTGATGTTTGTCATATTTGCAAAATAGTAGGTTCATTTATATGCTAACACTATATACAAACAAAATGATGGCAGCTGTTTTAGGAGACTATTTGACATATTGTAATATTGATACCAAATTGTCCACCATATATAACAGTCGATAATTGTAGTATAAATGATGTTATGATTGAAAAGTTAAAGAATAAGATACAAGTTAGGAGCTTACTGGTTAGTATAAGGTTATTCTATATGCATTATTTTGTGCATATTTTGAATTTGATTGTGAAAAATAGGTTAAACATGGCAAAGGAAGTAATAGATTTAATTCGAAATAGTGTCATATATTATGATACAACAGTTAAAAGAGTTGAGAAATTTGAAGAAATTGCACAACAACTATACATTTTAAGTATGAAGAACTTGATTTGGGATTGTCCAACCATATGGAACTCGACCCTCAAGATGTTGGAGCTAGCAATCCAATATGTTGATGTGTTTGCCAAACTAAGACAAAGAGATTCTCAATACACTTGCACACCTTCAGAAGACCAACTGGAGTTAGCCAGAGAACTTTATGCAAGGTTATAATCATTTTATACTGCGACTTAATTATCTTTAGAATAAAATATCCAAGTTTGCATTGTTGCTTAAATATCCAAGTTTGCATTGTTGCTCTAGCACTATGTGTAAGATAAAGAAAGCTTTGTCCAATTAGATATTTGATTCCAAAAAGAATATTCGGGTTATAGCAAAGTAGATGATAGAGAACCTAGATTCTTATTGGTCTATGGTTAGACATATTGTTGTACTCATACATATGTTAGACCCGAGATACAAGATGAAGGGTAATTTTATATATAATGTATTGTATGGTGATCAAGATCAAGAGCATAAAGATGTCATTAAAAAATTCTAGTATGATTTGTTTAATGATTATCAGCTCATAATGGGCAAAATTCTAGATCGAAATTGCAAGAGTTTAGGCTATCAACTTTGACTTTAGTTTAGGTTCGGGCTCATATTTTAAAAGAAAATTTTCAAATTCACTTGCAAAATTCATGAAAGAAAAAAAAGGCTAAGACTTCATACAATATGATGGAGTTAGATAAAAATTTTATGGAAGATTGTGTGGTCAAAGTTGAAGGTGTGTAGTTCGATGTATTGTTATGGTGGAAGAGTTATGGAAATAATTTTCCAATCATGCAAGTAATTGCATGAGACCTAATAGTAATTCAATCATTTATCATTACAGCAGTCTATTTTTAGCACTAGTGGTAAGGTTATTGGTCTATATCATACTTGACTTCATCCTCGTACTATGGAAGCTCTTATGTGTGCCTGAAATTGGTTAGATGATAAAGATATTAAGGGCAATTTCTTTTCTTTTTGATATGTTAATTTCTTCTATTTTTTAATATTATCTTACCTTATATTATTTTTGAATTTGTATATTACTACAGCCATAGGTACTGATGTGGAGGTGACTAGTCATACATATACTCATAAACCAAATGGACATTATTTTGATAAAGTATTCGATGATGAAGGTATTTTTAATTTTTAATTAATTATTACCATATGCTTAATATTACTTTAATTTTAATATTATAATACTAAATATAATGTTGTACATACAAAAGAAGTGATGCAAATTATTGACGATCCTAACTATGATGATTAAATGCTCTTTCTTGTCTTTACTTTCTCCAGTCTCCACTCTCCACTCTCACTGTCCCAGTTTAGAACATCATTTCATAATTTATCTTGAATTTTTTAAAATTATATCATTTAAAAATTTTGGATATTTATTTTTTAAATTATGTCATCAATTAATGAATTATGTTCTTATCGTCAATTAATTGAATTGATCACTTTATAAATAGTTTTTTTCCCTATAATTGTATCCTTCTTTATTAATGAATTTAGTGTTATCTTACTAATTTATCACTATATGTACGTTTTAGATATTTACCCATTATAAAATCTGAATTTTTATTAATCAATTGAAATTTGTATCCTCGATTAATTGAATTTATCACTTTATATATAATATTTTCTATTTCCTAATATTATATCCTCCTTTATTAATGAATTTGATTTCATCTTATTCATTTTACCAATATATGTACGTTTTATACATTCATTCATTATAAAATCTCCATTTTTATTAATCATTTGAAATTGGTAACTTCAATTAATTAAATTGATCACTTCATATATAATCTTTTTTATTTCTTATAATCATATCCTCATTCATTAAGAAATTTGGTTTCATCTTATTCATTTTATCAATACATATACATTTTATATATTTATTCATTATAAAATCTCAATTTTTGTTAATCAATTAAAATTCGTAAGTTCAATTAATTAAATTTATCACTTTATATATAATATGTTTTCACTTCCTATCATCTTATCCTCCTTCATTAATGAATTTGGTTTCATCTTATTAATTTTTTGAATATATTTACGTATTATATCTTCATTCTTTTAAAATTAACCAATTAAAATTCGTAACTTCAATTAATTTAATTGATCACTTTATATATAATCTTTTTTTCATTTCCTATAATACTATCCTCCTTCTTTAATGAATTTAGTTTTTTCTTATTCATTTTATGAATATATGTACATTTTATATATTTATTCATCATAAAATCTCAATTTTTAGTAATCAATTAAATTTTATAACTTCAATTAATCGAATTGATTACTAATATATAATCTTTTTTTTCATTTCCTATAATCATATCCTTTTTCATTAGTGATGATGTTGTTTGAGCGGGCATTCACCAAGATTATAATTTTTTGAGCTTTCATATTATCTTGTTTTCAAAATGATGGTAATTCGTATTTGTTTTAGTTCTCACACAAGCTAAATTATATTGGACTTAGCAGTTTAAAAATATTTCTATATTTTACTATTACAGTATTCTTTTGATTTAAGTGAATCCTTATTATTATATGAATCGGTTTAACCTTTGATAAACTAATTATTTGTGAATAACAAATCTTTGTTGTACTACATCAATTATAGTTATATGCAATATTCTAACACATTAATTCCAATTATTCCATTTAAACTAACAAATTATAAACTTGTGTATATAGGTAAATGGACATGGATGGTTGGGATGGAAAATTGTCTATGTTTTATGGTGGAAAGTTTGTCTATAGAAAAGATACTGAACATATGGTTGGATATGTACAGAGATGGGGCATCAAATTTGATAGGATTTGTTATTAGGATCTTGAGAGGATTCTTACAGAGGATTTTAAAGATGTGAGAGGTAGTAAGTTTAGGAATAGGGTGCCAAAAACTACTCTTAAAGATGGCTTAATGAAGATGGATAAAAGTGATGCTTGTGTGATAAGAGTTATGTAAGCTAATTGCATAATATAAGATGATAGCAATCTATGTTAATCATAGATCTAATTTAGAACATCCTTTTAATGATGATGTTGAGGTGAAAGTCATTAATGGGATTACAGATGATGTCCCCATCAATGTTACCTAGTCCATTATCGTGCAATTTATGATTGAAGAAGTAACTGGACAAGAAGATGTAGTTGTAAGTGGGAATAAAGTTAATTCAAAACAACATGAATATAATTCATTTGTTAATGTAAGGATTAGAAAGGAGTTTGATTCAAATTTGGACGAAAAAGAGTTGGAATTATCTAGGCACTTAGCTTCATCATTTAAAAGGGGAGAGTTGAAGA
Source organism: Erythroxylum suave (assembly GCA_027563595.1). NCBI lineage: Eukaryota > Viridiplantae > Streptophyta > Magnoliopsida > Malpighiales > Erythroxylaceae > Erythroxylum > Erythroxylum suave. The sequence goes on from JAOSBN010000008.1 coordinate 39,862,150, forward strand.
AAAAAATTGAGGGCAATATTTGCAGGTACAAAAAGGAAAAGCTACAAAAGGAAATACATAAAAAAAAAAGTAGGAGATGTTGAAGATGATAGAGATGATCATGAAAAGAACAAAATTATGACTAATTACTTTGATTCAGATGACAACTACAGCTTTAAAGAAGGTGGTTTAGATGTGCATAAAGGGTTAACCATAAATCAAATGTTTGCAAATTCAACCCTCATAAGAAAAATATTAAGATTGAGCTTTGTATGTAGTTTGAAGATTGCAACCAATTCAAGCAAGCACTTTACAAGGTGTTTGTTGATGAAAGAAGGGAGTTTTTTGTTTAGGAACACGAAACTATTTGTGAAAGCCAAATGTGTGAGTAAGTATTGCAAATGGTCTTTTTTGGTGAGTTTGTTCAAATATTTTAATAGTGTTCATGTGAATATTTGAAAATATTCTTGTAATTTTAAATTTAGCCTTCATTTTTATTATAGACTAACTACTTTTGGATATGTATGCAGGTAAGAGTTTATGAGACGAAACACACATGTAATCCTATTTTTGCAATAGAAGCATCTCAAACAATTACTTCAAAGACTTCCCAGGATTTACTACACTTAGGCTAATTGACCTAGGGAATTTTTGTGAATAAATATTTAAGAGTTGATGTTGGTTACAATATTTTTTACAAGGCTAGGAAGTTAGTGATAAAGGAAATGCAAGGAGGTATAAGGGAAGAATATAGCAATTGTGGGATTACTGGGAAAAACTATTGAGGTCGAACCCTAATTTAATAATTGAATTAGTTATTAAAAGGCCATCACTTGGGGAAGATTTGCATCCATTATTTGATAGGATGTATATGTGTTTTCAATGGTACAAGAAAGGCTTTTTAGTTGGATGTTGAAGGTTCATATGACTAGGTGGTTGCATTTTTAAAAGGTTTACAAAAGGTGAATTATTATTAGTAATTAGAAGAGATGAAAATAATCAATTGCTTCCTATAGCATAAGTTATGGTTCATAATGAAACAATAGAAACTTGGAATTGGTTTTTAGGGTTGTTGAAGAAAGACTTGGATTTAAAAGATGGAGGTGGATCGATAGTGATTTCTGATCATCAAAATGTATACTCTAATTTTTCATATACTTTTATGGATATGCTTACTCTTATTACTAATTTACTAAATTTTTCAATGTTTATTGAATAGGGTCTTGTGAAGGGACTTGATAGGTGTCTTCCAAGGGCTAAAGTGAGATTTTTTACAAGACATATGTTTACCCATTATAGAAAAAGGAATCACAAAGGGCTTAAATTAAAAAGACTTTTTATGGAAATGTTGTAAGTCATCTAACAAATCTAACTTACCTTATAATTTAAGAGAGTTAGAAGAGCAGTCAGAAAATGATCATAGTAATCTTCTAAGAATTCCAAAAGGAAAATGGGCAAGAGCATTTTTCGACACTGCATTAAAGTGTGATATTATGGATAAAAATCTTTGTGAAGCATTTAATGGAAGTATAATGGAAGCCCAGAGTAAAAACATTGTCACCATGCTTGAGGAAATTAGAGTGCTTGTGATGAAATGATTGTCTAAGAATAAGAATATGGAAACTAAATGGATAGATGACATTAGTCCAAAAATAAAAGCAAAATTCATAATTAATAAGAAGTTAAGCATAGATTATGAATTTGAGAGTAATGGTGCTAGTGAGTTCAAAGTGATAAATAAAGAGTTAAGCATGTTGCCAACTTAAGGAGTAAGACATATAGTTGTAGAAGCTAGGAAGTGTTTAGTATCCCATATGCACATGTCATTGCTTCCGTTGTTTACAATAATGAAGACCCTGAAAAATATTTATCTTATTTGTTTTTTAAGGAGAAGTACCTACAGGTATATCAATATATGATGGAGCTAATTCAAAGAGATAAATCCTGGCTTAAAAGTAAACTCGAATCATTATTACGACCTCCACTTTGAAAAATGCTCGATAAGCTCAAGAGAAATGGGAAAAAGGAGGATTGGGAGAGTACTATTAAAGGTAATAAGGTGTCAAGGAGAGGCACGAAAATGACATGTCAGTAATGCTTCAAACAAGGGCACTACAAAAAAACATGTCTTATGACAAATGTGTTAGGACAAGTTTCAACGTATTTAATATTATTCATTTTCATATATTTCTTCATCCTTAAAATTGTTTGTTTCATTTTTTTACTATACATTCTACAAGTGATGTCCAAGTTGATTGTTCCACTATTAGTCCATGGATATGAAACTTTATAGGGTGAAGAATCTCAAGCAACAATAACAAGACAAGTTATAACTTGTCAAATGTTACAAGTATTGAATTATATGTCTTAAATTAATTTTGATAATTGGGTTATACTTTGATTATGTGTTGCCATTTCTTTTAGGATAAAGTAAATTTGAGGATAAGGAGGACAAGATCAAAAGCTTCAGGAAGTTCTACTTAGAGATGCATTATACCAATTTGCCTTATCCTATAAGATCTGTATAAGGTTATGGTTTCGTAAAAACAAATACTTTTGGATTATGCAATGCCAATATGCCTTATCCTATTAGATGGGAATAATTAAATGCTTATATGAATGGACATTGGTGTTTTGGTCTATTATATGTTAAGTGTTTTGGTATGTATTTCATATCCTTTTACTAAGTCAATTAAGTGTTGGTGAGATTGATTTAAAAACTTGATGATTAGGATCATAAGAAAGTCTTTATAAACTAATGAAGGAAAAGGATCAATGAGATGATTTAAGAATTTGACTATTGAGATCATCTATATATATTAAAGTTTTCAATTTTAGATTTATTTGTTGGAGTCCACTTTTGAATACATACAAAATGGTTTAAAAGCAAGGAAGCCATAATTCTACACTCAATTAGTCATTCAAAATATAATAATAGACCATTGACAATCATGTTCATAAGCATATTCAAATTTTTAGGATACACTGAATAATAGCTACAATCCTCTGCTTGGTTTATGGAACACTAATAATATAATACTCAACATTTTTTATCCCCTCATATCAATTTTTAATTGCAACCACTAATAATACAATACTGAAATTCTTAATTTTCATCTTTAACATTTTTTCTTCTAACTTGTTTATCTTCTTTAACAATCTTGGTACAATACCCATAACTCTTTTTACACATTAGCGGATCAACCCACTCAAAAAATGGACAACTTTGATGCTAAAATTAATTGAATAATATAAAGTCAACAATAATTTCAAACATAAAAATGGTTCAAATTAATCAAGTAATAATATTGCTAGCAATAATTTCGAGATTAAAAAGCTAAATAACTTTTGAAACCATAAAATAAGTAAACAATTTACCCACATCGAACACAATACACAAAACATCTTCTAGGATTTCTATCCATCCGTGAAGTTTGCATAAGAACCATTAACCCACAAAAACAAATAAATTCTTACCCCACCCTAGATGTCAAACTAGCATATGTTTTGTAACTCATAATGCTCAATCATAATCTATGACACAAAATGAAATAGAAAGGGAAAACATATTTAATATATGAAAATCTATATCTTCTCTATATATATCCTTTCAACAAAAAATCTTAGCTATATGCCAACAAAATTACTTAAACATGATATTAAAAAATTGTATTTTTAAGCAGTTAAACCTCAACTACATAATAACCTTAAATCTATATCTCATCTGCCATAAATCTATTTAAAAAATCATTTCTTATTAAAATAATATTTCAAACTTTCAGGATTCTAGATTTATTGGTGATGTATATGTGAAAAAGGTTAAAGTCAACATGGAACCATTTTATGCCAAGTTTTCGATCCTAAAGCTATTCAAAAAACTAGTGTGGGAGCAAAATCATGAATCTCAGATCACCAATTACACGTGCATTATCAAATTGTTGTATTTGCTTATGTTGTTCTTTAGGTGCATGTAAGCAATCACAAAGCAATTGATACACTACAAGAAAATTATTGTTTTGCGACGAAAATTATTGACAAAAAATATCAACATTTCGTCGATAAGTAAGTTTAGCAACAGACTTTACTGACCGACAAAGGCATCGTAGAAATGATTGTAACTGATAATTCCCAACGAAAAATATAATGTCTGTTAGTAAAGTTATCGATAGAAAGTAAATTTATCATCGGTAAATTTACCGACAGTTTATTTTTTATCGTCAATAAATATACTGACAAAAAATGTTATTCCATCAACAAATTTACCAATGGTAAATTAATTTTCCGTCAGTAACTTTGGTAAAACATTATCGATGATTACGTTTGTTCCATTGGTAATTTTGGCGATGAAATTGGTTATTCCATCTATGATTACCAACAGTTAGTTGTTTTCCATCAGTAAATAGATTGTTTTTACCGAAGGAAATATGTAGTTCCATCAGTAAATCAACTAGAAAAAAAATTTTAAATTATACCATCAATAAATTTTATTTGAAGATGTTATGGTTTATGCATAATTTAAACAGTTATGAATTTAATAGTATACATTTAATTTGTTTAAACAGAAATTTGATTGATGATATAAAGTTAAAAATATCTTAATTGATAATAAAAACATTACATTGTACATAATAAGTATTTGTAATACAAATGAAATGATGAAAAGTACACTATTGATCCGGTGACGGTGGATGCTCTGATTGGTGTGATGATGTGCTACCTTTACCCTTCAACTCATGCATCTCATTATAAAACTGAGTGATATACTCCATCAACTGTTGCAACTGAGTTGCCAATGTCTGCACTATGCTTCAAAGCTTTTGGACTTCATTGGGTGCAGACCACCTACTAGATGCTGTTGTACTGGACGTAGAGGATTACGAATAACATGCGTTCACAACTGAACCTAAGTTAAATATCCTTCTACGACAATCCTTACCACCCACTGCATTAAGATAGGTTTTAGTCTCATCAACATCTTCAGACTACTGAGACTGTTGTTGAATGCTTTCTTGTATTTGGTCCTATAAAAAGGCGATGTTTATATTATTTAGTGATAATTATTAAGCATTAATATTAAACGATAAATTTCACATACATTTAATTTTCTAAAATAGTAGTTGTCGAATGTCACACCGTCATGCTTTTTAGTGTGAGTATGCAAAAGGTGTAGGTCTCATGCCCATAGACTTTTCCTGCATAAGAGTAAAATGTTATAAGTGAACTAGAATTTATAAAAATTTCGACAGAGTTTTCTCTATTTTTATGATATACACCCCCTATTGAACAAAGAAAAAAACTCAATAACACTGCCATATATGGAACCAAACATTTATAACATTATCATTCTTTATAATACACATATTTCCATTCCAAAATTCACACATCAAATTCAATTGAAATACAACAAAGTAAAGAAATCAGAATATAAATGTAAAGTGTAGATACTTACAAGTCTCTCTGCATGCTCATGGTGGATAATTGATCCTCCCGTATGTACGAGAAGACTCTCTCCCCCTGATCCTCCATGTCTGTTGGTCGAATTCTGCTCTGAAATGGACATTGCCTCAGGTGATGTCCAATACTATTGCCAACGACTCTAGATTTGTTCAGAAATGTAAGGTAGTTGTACACCGACCCTATGTATCACAACAACAAAGTCCCGATAATGTGTACGTATATGTCTCTCTCATACTTTATAAATGATCTTGTCAAATTCAGAAATCCAAAAAAATTCTTTCAAAAACAAAAGGAAAAACATTCGATAAATACTTATAATGTAATAATATTTATCTAATTAATGTATAAAATTAATTTGAAAAGAAAATATTAATTTATGTTGTACCTCAAACTCATGAAAGTAAAATTCCTTTGTGGCTTGAGAGATATTCTTCCATACATAGCCATCAAGATCAATCTTCTCCTTAAATTTGGATGTCATATTTCTTGATCACGGTCCAGATGGAATCAACCAAATATTAAAAAATAATTTTTAACTATTTTTAAAATTTAAACCTATAACTTAATTATAAACACATAGTGTTTCATATATTTTCACTTACATGTTATTGACAATTGTAATGTAAGTTTTTCCATCAGGTCCCTTAACTCCAGACTGATAGTCGCCTCCTTTTTCTGCATCTTATGTAGGGGTAGTGAATGATATAGGGGGTGGTGAATGGTGTAGCAGCATGTACGGAAGGTGATGTCTCATTAGCTAGAGGGGGAGGAGGTGATTTAGTTCCAGCTGCTACACCATAAGATGCTTCACCTGTGCAGTAAGTACCTCTGAATCGTGGTCTAAATCTCAGTCGCATCATATCATGTCTTCTCTTTGGTGGTATATTTCAACATGAGATGCTATTAGTTCTCGCTATGACTCCTAAGCTCATGGAATTTTTCACCAATAAGCCTCACGGGAGCTGCATCACGGGTTTCTAGCTTTGCAACCTATATACTGTCCTAGGGGATTATTACGTAAAGAATTTGTCTTGTCTATAAAACGTCTTAATTCCTTATGTTAATATTAAGTTTGCATTAATCATATCAAAGTTGAAGTATTAATCGATCGAATTAATAACCTACAATTGATTTCAAAACTATGGTACGTGGCATTGTTTACACCTATGAATTAAGAAAATAAGTTCTCGTTGTGACTCCTAGACTCATGGAATTTCTCACCGGTAAGCTTCACGGGAGCTACATCATAGGTTTCCAACTTATATATCATCCTAGGGGTCTATTATGCCTCAAATCATCCATAACATCTTAAACTCATTCCATATACAATAAATGCTTGTGTAATCATACATCTACTCATCAATGATTCAAACATAACCTAAATATAAATAGTTGGACTATTAAAGAAGAGCATAAAAACTCATCTAAAATATGCCATTGGACCTAGCACACATGTATCCCAAGACATATTAGATAAAACTAATACAAAATTGATGAAATAATACCAGGAGATTTCCTTAGTTTTCTTAATGGAACAAGCTTTGCTCCAATTGCCAATGTGATGGGAGGCCCAAATATAAATCCTCAAGCTTCTATTCCTGAAAAAGGAATTTAAAACATATAATATGAAATGAACTAACATTATGAAGTTTTTAATCAATGATCATATCTACATGTTGAAAAATGTAGGTTTTGAGGAAGCTATCACCAAAGAAATGTGAAATTATGTATTTTCATTCAAAATAGAAGTTGTTGAAAATCACGATTCACAAAAATGAATTATGGAAGTTACAATAAAAAGTTTAATTTTATCATTTGTATGACTGTTGCATGAAAATTATTATTAGAACTTTTATGATGATGACTAACTTATGGAAGAGATTTGTTAGATGTATGTAATGAAGGATAAGAAAAATTGTTAATGTTTTTTTTATTAATAACTGCTTGATTTGACATTACTTTTGTGGTATATAAGTAAAAGGATGTGATTTTTTTTCTAATGATTGGATCTTATAATGAGTGATTTCGCTTCAACACTCACTTTTGATGTATTGAAGAAGAATATAGAGACAACAACAATAATAAAGATAGAGTAAAAGATAGAATTTGGTGAATATTAATATAACAACCTAAAACTTGTCATAGTTGTGCTTATCTTCTACTTTTCCATTTGGTTTGTAATTGCTCTTATTCTGAAGCTAAAATTGATGTATTTGAATATTACCTGGATTTAATTAAAATAGGAGTTAATATTATCTAACGTCAATTTTTGGTAAGTATGTTATCTAACTAATTTTAAAAGACATGATGATCATATACCAACTTCTATTGTTCGTTTTATGTATCTTTAAGAAAGCTCTATTTGTAGGTTTCAAATACCATACCTTAATGTATATAATACCACAACTCCAAACATTCAATACAACTCTTATGAATAAAAAATAACATCACTCATAACAAATAACTAATACTTTCACTTTGTGATGAGAATAACATGTTTAAGTATAATGAACACTATGCATCAACACATACGATACTATAACTCCAAGCATTCAATACAACTCTCCTATGAACAAAAAAAAAAAAAAACCATTGCTCCTAACATGTAAGTAATTCATTCACTTTATTACAGGAATAAAAGTTTGGCTATAATGAATAAATACCTTTGTATAATATTTGAATGTATGGCCAAACAATATAAAAGGAAATATTTGTTCTAAGAGACATTTCATCAAACAATTTATAGGCAACCCCAATTATCTCTAACTAATAACAAAACAATTGTATTTTTTTCGTTATCTACCAACAACAACACATTTAAACAACAAATAAACTAAAATTTTAACTAAAAAATGCATAACCCAACAATCCAAACAAAACCCACCCACCACCGATGGTCATACATATAAGCATCCAACACCTTCATTTTTTGGAGACAAATAAACC
>JAOSBN010000008.1:39870631-39891930 GCA_027563595.1 Erythroxylum suave
AATGCTAATAAAAACATTAAATACACTTATTAAGCTAGTCATGCATGCACCAATGCCAATTTCCAAATTCTTGCCAATATTTCTTATATACTTGTGAAAAAAATACACTCGAAATTAATCTATGGCAAAAATTCCCAATCAAGCTACTGCACTTAATCATTATACATAGTGACCCGTACGTGTGATTCACAGTGCAGCATAAAAATTTCCAACACTTGTATACATGTCAAACTCCTCACACCATAAACATTCCTCCTGCATATTGAGAACAAATTAAAAAACAGAAAACATAGACAGGAGAAGGAAGCACCGAAATCATACCTGTAGAAAGAAAGTTATTACAAAAACTTCTTCAAATTTTTCTTATCACCTGTATAACATTGCCAACAATAGACAACTTAAAGTGATGATATAGAATAAACAAGAATTGTGTATATATGCAAAGATAGAAGAAGGTTGGACATGGGAAGTAGGAGCTACTGGTGATTCAACACCATTTGAAAAATTATAAAACAAGTTGGATCAAAACAGAACAATTAATACCCCCCATAGGAATTTCATCAAACATCTTATAACCATTCATATCACACACAAAACTTCAACCATTCAATGCGTATGTTCCCCCCCTTCACTATAATGGACACATTCAAACTCCCACCCAACAATTATACATGTCAATCCATTCAAACAAACCCAAAACTTATCCTACGTTTGCTACTAACAAACACAATAAGAAACCCAAACCCATAACAAATCAAAGAAATATTTACCAAGTTTAGTTCAACTCTAACGAGACATAGATGATAACCGAAGATAAAAACAAAAAATTTTACATGGTTGAGGGACAAAAATAGCAGAAAGTTTTGTGCTGAAACAAACGACGACATCCTAATTAAAAAAATTTTTATGATTGCAACGTTTTGCGATGAAGTGCAATTCATCGTACATTGCCCACATTTACTGACCTTATTTGATAAACGTCGCCAATACATTTGGAAAAATGCAGAAAATCACATAGTTATATTATTCTGATCCCATACATTTCACGACGGCCCTATATTTCATCGCAAAATGTTATACTTCTACTACGAAAACTAGATAGCATCGCAAAATATACAAAATTTTGCTACCAAACTAATAAATCGTTGCCATAACTCAACCTTAACCTTTTTCGACAGTTACAAACTTCGTCGCCTAATACTGAAATTTCGCTACTAATTACGTAAAACGTCGAAAAAACCCAACCATTTTCCTTACATACTTAATGTTCTTAATTAATTAACATATATGAGTTTTTCCTATTACCAATAACAAAATGAAAATTTAATTTTCTCACTTATATATGGAATTGTTCTTCATTTGCTTATTTTTTGGAAATGAGTAATCTTTAAATATAATTTGTTAGAAATAGTTTTATAATTATGTTACAATGTCTTGTAAAATTATTATTTTTTTTTCTAAATTATAAAGAAGAATGCTTAATTTAAGCGCAATACATTTTTTGAAATTATAATAATGAAAATGAATAATCTTCTGAAAATTGTAAGTCAATTTTAATTATTTGAACGGTTAACAAATTAATTTATTAAAAATTATTTATGAACCGGCAGGCTTTAGTGACGAACCATATATTAGTCGCTACATCTGATGATCGTCGACTAAATACAATAAATCGTAGCAAATTAATTAATACTACTTTCAAACAACTACTAGCAAACAATACACGACATCGTTTACCTAAACTAGAGAAACATCGTCGTTTTGTATTAGTTTTTCAAAGACAAAAACATAAAAGCCTACTCCATTCTCGTTCAAGTCGTCTTCTTAAATCCAAAAACCTCCCGTAGATAACTTTTTGGGTTTTGTGTTCTACTCATCACCATCGAAGAATGATTATTCACTAAATCGGTATTATTCTTCTACTTTATTGTGAGTTATTGTGATTATTCTTTTGTTCTTTTATTCTATTGTGATTATTCACTAATTTAAGTGTTTATTGTGAGTTCTTAATTATTTATTTGACGTATGAGTTATGTTTATAGTTGTCTATCTTTGTTACTTGTTTATGTCTGCCTTCCCATCGACATTTAACGCTTACTCTCATCAAAGCTTTGTTTCTATACTTATGAAATTGTTTCAAAAGTAGGGATGGCAATGGGTTTTCCACCCAGTTAATATCTACACCACCCGATGGATGTCACTGACATCCCGAACAATCCAATGGATTTGGATATGGGTAGTAAATCATTAAAACCGATGGATTTTAAATGGATAATGGATTGAGTCATAAAAAATGGATATAGATATGGGTTGAGTAATACCCGAACCGAGCCCTATCGATTGACATCCCTATTTAAGAGTATTTTACTTTTATTCATTTCCAGTAATAGTAATATAGAGACATATAAATAATACTATATTTTTGTACATCAAGAACATAGTCTTGTCTACTTTCACAATACTATTCTACTTTAAATTCTAAATTTTGCATATGATACAAATTACACAATAAATTTTTGAAATTTTAGTAAGGGTAATTTTCATATCATTAGGCACATTGAAGATGTATAAGTGCTAAATTGGACTACTTTCACTTGTCATCATTTTATTCTAAATCGACTTTTGCATAATACATTATTAATCAAGGAATGTTGACATGGAGACTAGTTCCGAATGGTCCTAATTCATTCCGTTAGGAGGAATGTGGCAAAATTATCCCTATTGGAAAAACCAACAATGCAGAAAAAATCTTCACTTCATACACTAATCATCATTTGCCTTCCATAGATGTTCTTTTAGCTTCAAGGTGTTTAGTATCATCCGAACAACATTACTTTCCTTATTATGTACTTCTTATTTCCTTGTATGAAGCTATTATATATATTCACATTTGATGGTTTATACTACATATTGTTTTTAAGCTTCTTTGAGTCTCAAAAAAGACATATATGGCCATGAAGGTGGGAGCGATGTCACAACAGTCCATAAAGGATTAAGGAAATCAGTTGTTTTGGAAAATTCGTTAACTCCAAATACTTTGCCTACTCATGCACATATGCATGTCACTCTAATTTCAGTTCATTTAACGGTTTACTAATATGACAATATCTAAATTTTATATTGATTGTATTTTAGGTACTAAATCTAGCAACTTATTTACTGCATCCTCTACAAGTTTAGCTATAGTGGAAAAGCTTTTATAAGAGGGTGTGGAAAACTCTACACTTGAGGGAACAAATGTTACTATTTTAATTGGTGCGTTCAAACGTGCAAGGAACCTTCTTAGGAATCCAGACATCAAGGACTCATTTACCTTTACCAACTCCCATGTTACTTGGAATCCAAATAAATAATTATATCATTGTCATTTAGCAAGTCAATCAAACGAACTCATCTTTAAAGTTGATTTATTATTGTATCTGTAATAATTTGTCAAATAACGTATCTACTATTTAGGGGTCAAGTTGCGTTCTATTAAATGTGGATTGTTATTATTCTGGTTTTATGACTATATGAATTTAGTAACTTCTAAATCAAACTTCGCATTACTTCATATGTCATATTATTATATTGATAAAATTATTTAAAAATTTTATAACTAATTTTTGCAATGTTTTTAAATACTAATGATTAATTAATACTACTGTTTAACACTTTAAATTATGCTGTGAGTTTTTTTTCAATAATACATTGTAAACATTCAAAACAAATCTCCAATAAAACATATCTTAACTATGATAAATAAGTAAAATGTTAGTTTAATAATTTTGTAAAATGTCATACATTTAGTGACGATTTCCAAAATAATCACTGAATGCATACATTTAGAGACGATTTCAAGAAATCATCACTGAATGTTTATCATTTAGTGACGATTTGTAGAACTCGTTGCTGAATGCTTGAAATCATCACCAAATATTGTCCTTTTTATCACGCTTCGGCATATCTTCGCCAAATATAGACCCTGTAGTAACGATTTCAAGGATTCGTCACCAAATGTTTGATAAGTTATGGTGACATTTTTGAAAAGCGTCACCATAAGCCTATTTAGTGATGAATATCTAACATCATTACCCATTGTAGATCATTTAATGACGATTTCTCGTAATCGTCACTAAATATTCAGCATTTTGGCGATGATTTCTTCTATGAGTCGCTAAAGGTTTTCTAATTTACGACGTTTTTTGTTTTGGTCACTAAATGGTCTGTTTTAATGACGAATTCTTTGAATCATCATAATATGTTCAATTTTAGTGACGAGTTGGGTTTCATCGCAAAAGAAATCGTCACAAATTCCCATAATTGTTATAGTGAGATGCTCAAAATGTGTTTATTGAAACTTGTTTTCAACTTTTGTTTCTAAAAATAAGGAAACGACAACAATTTTATGAAAACGTAAAAATCACATTTTAGTGAATTTTTTAAACAAGTTTTTTTATAAAAACAAGTTTCTTTGTGTCGACTTCTGCGATTTATCTGCCTTTGCTAATATGTCTGACGTCATTGGCAATATCTAGAAGAGCGAAGGTGCCGGAATCATAGACATTGGTTCTATGAGCGAAGGCAACCTAGACGAGGTTATGGTGGATAGAAAGGGAGGTGATGGGGAGAGGGCGATGGTGGAGAGAGGAGGTGGAGCTGCGAGAGACTGGGTTGGTTTGGAACAGAAGGGAGTGTTTGGAGAGAGAAGATTTGTCTAGAGGCAGATGCTACTAGAATCCTATGATGATGGGAAGGAATAGAAGGGAGTGTTTGGAGAGAGAGGTTGGTCTGGAGACTGCTGATATCTGATAATGACAATGATAAGGACTATGCGAAGGTTGTAGAGTGATAAAGACTATGGTTAGGATGAAGGACAGAGGTAGAGTTGGAGGTGGAGCACGTGAAGACCCAGGATGGAGCTTACAAGGAGAGGGTGTTGAAGGTGTATCCAACTTTCATTCACTCGTTGCCAGCTATGGAAGATTCAGGACTCTGATAGGCTGATATAGGTTCAATTTCGTTAGCGATTATAAATCAGATTAAATCAAATTCTAGCACATCTGCCCATGTCATTATCATATGCCTCACATCATACCTATTAATGAACTAATAAGAAATGTGATGCATGTACATAAATGTAATACTGACCAATGAATGGTGACATTATATTGGGCTTTGTAGGTAACAATGACTTCAAGAGTGTCTCCATTATTAATTTCAAGTGTTGGTCTAAGGAACACCCCATTAACAGTGATCACATTCTAGGTATTGCATAGCCTTTTCACTAGCGTTGCTTGAATCAGTGCCAAATCAAGTTTATATGAGTATTCAGTTATATTATATATTAGCACCTTATATTGACAAACAATAATGGTATAGACTCAAAATTAAAGTGTAAATTTTAATTATATTAATTTGCATATATTTTAATTTTAGATATAATGATAATTAACTAATTTTAAAATATATTATATTATATTAAAATTATTAATATAAGAGTATAATTACAAAAATCAAAACAAGACGATAAAAATAAATATATTTTTGTTTTCCATTATAAATCTCAATCAAATAGGTTTTTGTTTTCAGTTTTTATATTAGAAATTTCAAGTAAATAGTTTTTTTAGAAAAAAAAAAAAACAAAACAGAAAACTAAAACTAAAACTAAGAACTAAAATTTACAACAGAAAAACAGAAGTAGAACCAAACAAGTCTTTAATTAGCTATTATTTTCTATGTGGACAATTAGAGGTTACGTACAACTGGGCTTCCCTTAGCCATGTCAACCAATTAACAATTGAACTAATGTCTTTAACTTAACTATCAAGGTTTATAAAGATTAGTAACTCAATTGCAAAAAAAGAGAGAAAAAAAAGTTGGACATTGGATTGAAAAATCTCAAAAGGCTGAACACTTTAGGTCTCTTTAATTGTCATGAAGAAGGCACGAAGAAGGCTTTCACTAAACATTGTGTAAAATACAAAAACATAAACAATCAAAGACAGAATTATAGGCCAATACTACTATTAAAGAGAGTTTAAATGACATTGGAAGTGATGATGTTTGATAAGCATCAAGTGATCGTGATGTCTCATGGAACACAGCCAAACCTGTTCGATCAGCAAGTTTGAAAAGGATTAACAATTCATGATCCCATCTGAGCATTTTCTTTGCTGACAATATTTTTCAATCTCAAGGTTTATAGATTATACGCGTGTACGGAGAAAAGTCTTCCAATTTTCTTGTAGGAAGCCTCTTTGGTTTCATGTTTCCTAGCTGCACCCCAGATTCAACACCCAACAACTCCTCTCGTCTTGTAGTTGTGATGTCTAATTTTACTTCCTTTTCCCCTTTAATCTACACATTTAAGAACTCGTGCAACGTTATATTTTAATATTTCAGTTACCTTTTTATCTTGTAGTGCCATTAGCTGGGCAACTTCGATATGGGAAATTGGCATCCATCTACGTTTACAATTGTAATCATGTTTACGTATATGGTTAACCATAACTGACAATCGTTAATTGTAAGAAAAAGAAAAGATATTGTTAGTGTTAGCATGTAAGATACAGTCTCGATCTAAAACTCAAACAAGGTACGCAAGTTTTATGTTCAAAGGTTCACGAATAACATATCCAGTATTGTATTGGGAAGAAAGACTATTTAATTTATTAAAGAATTCTATAATACTTCCAACGCAACCTTTTTTGTCCTAATTGTTTCACCTGATATTAAGGAAAAGTACAAGTATTTGTTATACTTGTTTCACCTGACGTGCTAGTTCTGTTGTTTAGTGTTAATGACTACAAGGGATGTGCATATCCTTCTTTTGCAGCGGAGAGAATGCTTTAGTTGGAAATTGGAATCAATACTAAAACTACTGAATCACAAGAAGCGGTGCGACATGTAAAGTGGCGAGTGTATTAATTGGAAGAGTGGTTCAAAATCAAAGTAAGATGAGAAGCCCTTTCCTGACCTTGCATGGGTTGGAGTAGCCGCAGCAGGTGAAGTAAAATAGCTAGAAAAGTAGGTTCCAAAATGTTTGTTTAAACAAGGCAAGGCCTTTGATTAGTAGGAAGTAATTGTAAAGTAAATTGCTTTTTCCTGTAGGAATGTCTGACCCTTCCTAATCCTGGTACAAATATACAATCAACGGCTGCTTTTGAATTTGATAGGGTAAGGGTTTGCTTTCCATGCACTTCTTCGATTGACAAATATTTTTAAATTGTTTTTACACCGTGGTCAAAATTTTCCTCCAAAAGAAAATTTCTTTTTTATTTGCATACAGAGGAAAATAAAAATAAAAAAGGAAAAGAAAACCCCGAGGCTAAGCAATATCAACTGTATCGCATTCTTCGCCGATACACAGTTCCTAACCTATCTCTTTGAAGGATAGCGCTCAATTCCGATGGTGGTTCTGGGAGGATTTGCAAACCTGCTGGACCGTGTCTCGCTAATGCTGCTAGTAGGTGGCGCTTTGATTTCCCTCTCGGTAGACATGGTAACACTGCACACTCCAGTTGCGCGCCAACATCGTACGTATATCCTGCACCAAAACAGATGTATCAGCCAGTAAATGTTCAGAAGAGGAAAGAATATTGATGACCTCTAAGGAGTCCACTTCCAACACAATTTGCCGGTATCCAAGGTCCCAGGCCAACTTTAGGCCCTCCACAACTCCCGTCAATTCAGCTGCCAATGGCGAACACGCTCCAAAAGTGTGCATAAATCCTCCACACCACTGGCCACTGATGTTCCTTAGTAAACCCCCTACCGTGCCATAGGGCGCATCGGGTCGTATTGCACTATCTATATTAACTTTTATCCAGCTGACCGATAGTGGTTTCCAACTTACGAAATGTCCTACGGGCAATCCCTGTGGGGGGTACACTCTATGCGTAACGGCTTGGGCTTGGCATACCCAGGTAACATACTCAAGCACTTGACGACACCCGTCGATCGGCCAATCGAACTTCAGTTCGAAAATACTCCTATTTCTCCACTGCTAGAGATGCCAGCAGGAAATACCAAAAATAGTAGGTCATTCGAGCTCCTGTGTGCTATTACTGTTGGAGAGATTGGCCCTGAGCCACGGCTCCTCAGGCTCCTGAAAGAAAGCTGGGTTTGCGTTGCTGAGCCCTAGTGTCGCCAAAACCGTTGGACCTTGGAGCAATCACGCAAAGCGTGTAGCGTGGACTCCTCTTGCCCACAGAGTGGACAGCTGCTATCGGAGGTCATGTGTCTAGCAACCCGCTGTTGGTTAATCAGGAGCTTGCAGTGTGCTAACAACACAGAAATATACAAATTCGTTGCGGCCCTGGCCATTTCCAAACAACAGACCACATTGGATTTTGGGTCGTGGTATCAACACTGGTGATCAGGTCATATGCAGAGACAACCGTAAACTCACCTTGTTTACCGGGGCCCCAGGCGAGTCGGTCATCATTCACGACTTCGTGCGGGGGTTGAATTGACGACAGGACCCCACAAACTGGGGGTAGGAGGTATGAGTTGATCAAGTCTCAATTCCATGTTCCATCCTCCGCTACATACTCAGCCACATGCATAACCCACAAGCTGTCGGGTATGGGTCTCAGTGCCGCATTAATGAGCGGACCACCAGCCAAGTATTTAACCAAAAGTGAATTTTTTGTCCATTCCATAGCTGCCATTTTATTCCTTGACGGATGTACTCCCAGGAGTGAGCTATACCTTTCCAGATACTCGACGCCCCCTGCTTAGGCAGCCATTGAGGGAGAGGATTAGTGATAACCCGATATTTAGCCCTAAGAACCTGGACCCATAAAGCTTCGGGATTGTTTAGCAAACCCTATCCCAAATTAGCAAGGAGCATGTCATTAGTCGCCCGAATGCGTTTGAGCCACAAACCCCCTTCGTTCTTTGGTTGACACACGGTGTCCCAGTTCACTAGATGGGTGTGTCGCTTCTCGGGAGGGGGCCCCCATATGAAAGACCACATGATTTGTTCCAAATCATCACTGAGTTTCCGGGGCAATCGCACTGTTTACATTTTGTAGAGTGGGAGGGAGGAGATGACAGATTTTGCCAGTGTAATCCGACCAGCCAGTGATAGCTCCCGAGCTCGCCAACCTACTAAGCATTGTTGGACCTTATCAAGTAGATACTGATAGGTGTTATGAGAGACGCACCTATGGATCAACGGGACACCTAGATATTTGCCCAGATTGGTCGTGCTTTGGATTTGTAAAACCTGGCTAAGTCTGCGCGTATGGTCCGACAACACATTTTGGGAAAAGTAAATGCGAGACTTTTGGTGATTCACTTTCTGTCCAGAAGAAGCGCAAAAGGTGTCCAAAATAGACGAGATTCCCTCCACTTGGTCCTCTGTAGCTTCACCAAACAGAACAAGGTCATCAGCAAAAAAAAGATGGGATATAGATGTCCTAGAGCCACGCCATTGAAAGTTTGAAACTGTTTCCACCGACCTTGTCGTATCGCTTGGGTCATGAGATGACCCAGTCGTTCTAGGCAGAGGACGAAAATGTACGGTGATAGTATGTCACCTTAGTGGATACCATGAGAAGGGGTAAAAGGGTCCGATAGTTGATCTTGCCATGCAACTTGCATGGAGCCTGTAGTGATGCATTACATGATGGTACGGAGCAATTATGGGGGAATGCTAATAGCCTGGAGAGTATCTTGGATGAAAGGCCAATGTAGTCGATCATAAGTTTTTTCGAGTTCCACCTTAAGAGCAAAATACCCCTTCTTACCCTTCTTCTTGCGCATCGAATGAATGATTTCCTGATAAATGATAATATTATCAATAATTTGCCAGCTGGGAACGAAACTACACTGGGTATTGGCTACTAGGTGTGAGAGGAGTGGTTTCAGACGGTTCACTATGACTTTGGAGATAATCTTATACAG
Source organism: Erythroxylum suave (assembly GCA_027563595.1). Classification (NCBI taxonomy): domain Eukaryota; kingdom Viridiplantae; phylum Streptophyta; class Magnoliopsida; order Malpighiales; family Erythroxylaceae; genus Erythroxylum; species Erythroxylum suave. Next base: position 39,880,526 of record JAOSBN010000008.1, read on the forward strand.
GACAGTGCATAGACTGATCGACCTAAACTAGGTAATATACTGTGGGGACGATACTTTTGGAATTAGGACAAGGATAGTGTGATTCAGGTCCCTCTCCCAAAGCTCGCCCCTGAAAATTTTCTAGATGAAGGAGGTTATCGCCGAACCCACTTTTCCCCATTGTGATTGGAATAATAACACTGTAAAGCCATTTGAGCCCGGAGCTTTGTTGGGGTTCATCTCAAAAAGGGCAGTCCGGATTTCTTTCTCGAGGATCGGTTCCTCCAAAATCATAATTTGTTCGGCCGTTAAACGAGGGAAGTCTCCTGATACAGAAGCCCTGTAAGGCGAATTGGCTTCTGCTGTGTACAATTGGGCAAAGTAGTTGCGTGCCAGAATACGTAATTGATCGGCATCAGTGATCTCCTGATTGTTATGATCAAATAATCGTACCACCGAAAGCTTCTGCCATTTGGTTGTAGTCACCATATGATAGTAACGAGTATTTCGATCTCCTGGCACTAGCCAATCACACTGGGCTTTTTGTGTTAGTAGAGCTCCTCTTCGCACAAAACTTGACCTAATTCTCTACTAAGCTGATCCTCCAGGACTAATAATGAGTTAGACGCATCATTTTGCAATTTATGTCGGATTCCGTCAAGCCGAGCCAGAAGTCTACGTTTACGGTGAAAAATATTCCCAAAGGCCCATTGATTCCAGGACATTAGCCGGCTGGAAAATTCAGATAACGATTTGGTAAACATCTCCGTCGGTGGTAACCAATGGCCCTCTACCATGGTAGTAAAGTCGGCGTGAGCCAACCAGGCGGATTGGAAGCGGAACGGGGCTTGGCCTCGAGGCCGCTGATTCTGGGGGAGGAAATGAACTAGCATAGGTCTATGATCGGAGCCTAAGAAGGGAAGATGGTGGTTTACCGTATGCGGTAAAACTTCCAGCCACTCGGACGAGCCTAGGACTCGATCAAGTCTAGCTTGAACATGACCTCTTTTCCAGGTAAAGCGGGATCCTACATAGCCCAAGTCGTGGAGCCCGCTGTCATGAAACCATTTGCTAAAAGCCTTACACACCACTAAAGAAGTCTGAGACCCCCCCTCCCCCCTCTTTTATCACCAAGCAGTAACTTAGCGTTAGAATCCCCGCCTACGATCCAGGGATGGGTGACTGTGTGCCTAATCCCCCATAACAGGGCCCACACGAATTTTTGGTTTGGTTTGTGGCGACTGGCGTAAATAGCCGAGAATTCAAAGGAGTATGATTCATATTTAATAACTGTATGAATCAGTTGTTTGTGAGCGACCTGTATTTGAACGTCAAAATCCTTTTTCCATAAAATCCAAATCCTACCAAAGAAACCTTTTGCTTCGACCCGGAAAGAGTAGTCAAAACCTAATTTCTTAACGACTGTGCTAGCTCTCTGACCACTAATATGGGTTTCGATAAGAACTACTAAACCTAGATGATATTGTCGGATATAGTTACGTAAGGGTTTTTAGAGTCGTTTGTCGCCAGCCCCTTGACAATTCCAGATGAGAAAAGACACAGACAGCTAGAAATTTAGGGATCCTCGGCCCCTGGGGAATCCGAAACTGCGGATGGTATCATGTTGTGATCTTCTGCTTGAGTCTGCAAGACAATCCCTTCGACGAGGGGCAGAGCAACCGAGCATTCCATCATGCCAGATTTGTTATCCCCACTGTCTGGAGGTTCAGAGGGGGTAAGTTGGGAACAATTCCGGGGGTTATGCTAATTGCCGCAACCTCTTCAATTCGGTCCATGGTTCGCTCTTGGTCTATCCCGGCTAGGTCCTGTCCAGCAAGGATCTGGTCACCTAAGACTTGTTGATGCGAGTGGATAACCACGGCTTTATGGTGTTCAGAGGTAGAGGGTTGAAGTTGTGATAGGGAGAGTTGACCCGAATTTCGCGAGGTAGGCTGGGCCTGGCGAGTGGTTGCTGTGGCCTGAAGGGCCACATATTTGCCCTTTCGGCTGGACTTGGGCTTGGGCCCAACGGCCTGGAACTTAAGCCCAGCATTGAAACTAGGCCCAGAGGACTCAATCCCAACGTTAGGCTGAGAGGGTGCGAGCTGACTCGAATTCCTTGGGCGTGGATAATTAAACACAGACGCATGAACGGTGGGAGCAGTGCGAGGCATGGGACTCGGCTTGCGTTCTTCTGTGTGAGCGGTCAGAGCCGCGAATCTTGAGCCACCGTTCATACGTCTGCTAACAGTCGGACGCGTAGGGGTCGGAGATGCCCGTTGTTGGACGTGACGCGAAGAAGGCTGTTGCAATTTGATCCACGTGCCGAAATCAAGCTCCGTCTCCGTTCGCCGCTCAGATCCTGGGGGTCTACCCAAATCGACTGACTGCGGAGCTGAGCCGCCTCCCTCCGACGAAGTGCTAGTCTGGTCTGTATCACTAAAGCGGGGCTGAGGAGTCAGGGGGTGTTCGGTTGTGGGTGGCGACTTTGGGTAGCTTCCGACCTCGTGTCCACCACTCGGCAGCGATAGCAGATCTGCGAGAGCCTTTCGTACGTCACACGAATGGTCTCACCATCCAATTCCACAGTGGTCCTAAGTGTTTGACGCATATCCAACTCAATGGTAATGCGGGTGAATTTACCTCGCTGTGCAGAGATGGTAGCTTCCTCAATTTTGACGGGTTGGCCAATAAGGTTGCCCAGTGCCCCAATGATTTTGGCGTGATAGCGAGCAATTGGGAGCTCCAGTAGTCGAACCCATACGACCGCTCTGGGGATCACACCTTGTGCTGGCCGAAAGGAGGGTGACCACCGCTGGACCGAGTGCACCTGTCCGAAAATGATCCAAGGTCCCTCGGTTAGTGCTTTTAAGTAGTCTACCTCAAGTATGAAGTTTACCAGGTAAAAATCAAATTCTAAGTCAATGATCTTCAGCGGTCCCTGAGGTTGCCAAAGGGAGCGTAGGCGTTAGTTGATGAGCCGATAGCTTATACGTCGTTTGAGTAGTTTGATGACTACTGTGTTTGTCCATTGATTGTCTAATTTGGTTTGAAAGGATTGGGAAAGAGTGATGCCCACAGTGTGTTCATCAATTCGAATGCTGATGTCACCTTCTTCAATGTCGATGGGCGGTTCTACTGGCCAGACCAAGTCTTCAGGAGCTGACCAGCCTTGTGGAGCACTGCCTAATGCGGGTCTGTAGGTAAGTTTGGGAATTGGTGGAGGGTCTTTCTCCCTGCTCCTTATCCGAACTTTTTTTGGTGGTTGTTTGTCCGGAGCCATTGGTGCGCTCCTGGATTGCATGGGTTGTACTGAGTAGTCTAAGTTTGGATTACTAGGTGGTTTGTGTATCGGCGATGAATGTGGAATTCTGGGTGCTGACATGAACAGTAATTGCCAAAAGAAAATTTCTGCTTTCGGTGAAAGAGGGCGACGAAACCTATGCATTGGCATTTCGATGGACTGGACTACATTATCATGCAAATTAATTACCTTCGTTTACCTATAAGACTATAATTTACTTTCAACTAAGGCATTTCGGTGGACTGGACTACGTTATCATGCCAATTAATTAACTTCATTTACCTACAAGACTATAATTTATTTTCAACTATTCAACGAAACTTATGTATATTATTCAATCGTCCAAAATTAATCAATAAACTTTTATAGAATATATTTTGTAAACAAAGTTTTCTTCTTCTCTTTTTTTTTTTCAGGCTTTCATATCTTCATGAGTTGAATTTTCTATCTGCTCCATTTCATCGTTTTTTTTAAACATTAATGGGTCTCCACCTCCTTGAATGAATCATAAAGGAACATAACTTTTAAACCTTCATAATACACATCAAAATGGGAAATTTAATATTAAATTCTTTTACTAATCATAAAAATGACTGTTAATTCTATGGACAACAATGAACTATTAATATGGTTCATTGTTCTTGGCAATATTTTTTGTTCAAGTATTCTAACAATAAATAAATCTACACAATGTGCCAATAAGTGTTATTTTATATTATTGTGAATCTATCAAAAATAACATCTTTATTAAATATAGGTAAAAGTATATATTATCAAACATTTCCGGACTTTAAATCTTATCACCAAATAACTCCTTCAAATGCTAAAATCAATAAATAAGGTATCATATGAATTTACATATTTTTATCCAATTTTCAATTTTTTTAAAAATGTATATGGTGTCCCGACCATCTTTCCTTGCGTAAATATAATTATCAACTTGCCTCAGTAATTATAAGATGTTATGTTTTTGTAATAGGGGCCGAATTGTCAACTTCTTGTCACATTTCTGATTCTATTTTCCTGCCAAAAGGATTAGGAGCGACAAATACCACGCAAATATAGCAAAAATGACTTCAAAGCTAATATTAATTTCCTATAAATGCCCATAATTAATTAAAAGAATCAGATTCTTTATGAGATGTAACCTATTTTAACTCTATTTTTACTCTAAAATAATATCATTTTATATTTTTTATACATAAAATAAACTGACATTTTTTTGCTAGAACAAATTAATAAGAGGATCTGAACCCGCAATTAACCGCGAACAAATTGCAGATTATGTATACATACCGTCAGATGTTGAATCTGGAATTCCCTCTCTACCCCTTAGAATCCAACGATCAACAATAAGCCACCGTGAATTTCAACGGCTGGGATTTCCCCAATACCAATTTTGGACAAGGAAGTCTCTTCACGGAGACCCTAGTTGGCCAAAATGCAACGTTTAATGGAATCTAACTGCCCGAACAAATGTCTGACTGCTGCCCGTACTTTCACGTTCCTACTGACACGGTCAGCTTTGGGCAACTGCAAACTCCAATACAGTAACTTTCTATCTCTAACGTAAATCTTAAATGCCTCTCTCTAGACCGTCCCAAAGAGGGTACTAAAAGATACGAACTTTTTTTCCATTTATCTAACGACTGAGAGAGCCACCACTTCTCATTGGAGGAGGTGGCTCAGATTGGTGACCTCAGAGCGCCGTCTCCGATGAGCAGGAGGTGAAGTTGCTAACTCCCTCCTGAGCAGAGTTGGGTGCCAAAAAATGGGTCAGGGTCTGAGTTGTGTTGCTAAGCAAGATAATGGACTCTTCAGTGCTGTGCAGCTTGGTGACTTGGACACTGTAAAGGCCATGCTTGAGCGAGACCCATCTCTTTTGCTTCAAACCAGTTATGATACCCAATCTCCACTTCATATTGCTGCTGCAAATGGCCAGATCGAGGTGGGGTTCTTGGCCTTTGCCTCCCTATTTTGAGTGAAATTTTGGTGTTTCACTACTTTTCCGTTTGTTTATTGCTGTTTCTGGAGGTCTAAAGACTGGACCTTTCGTGAGACTATGGATGACACTTGACGAATCTTTCGGTTTTTGGCTGGCTTTTAGATTTTATCTTTTCTTTTGGAGGGATCTGTGGATCCAGACACTGTAAATCGACACAAGCAGGTAAGTTATGCGCTAATGTTAAGTTAATGTTACGGAAAATTGTTTGATCTCCTTGTCTACATCTTTTTTATTTGCTTTAACATGTCAGTATAAATCTGATTGTTGGTGGCAAATGTTGTAGACTCCGCTTATGTTGGCTGCCATGCACGGTAAAAGTGCCTGTTTGAAGAAGCTGATCAACGCTGGAGCAAATGTATACAAAAAAAAAATCTATTATGGTCTTCAATTTTCGTAGGCTCCAGTTGATTGTTCTTTGGATTTTTGAATCAAGACACTGATCATACTTCTCTTTGTGCCGATCAGATCTTGAAATTTGATTCAGTTCATGGTAGAACTTGCTTGCACCACGCTGTTTACTATGGCCATTCTGATTGTCTTGGAGCTATTCTTTCTGCTGCCCAATCTAGTCGTGTCGCTGTTTCTTGGTAACCGGGTTTCATTCTTGAAGTTGATAAATTCCCTTAAATATGAATGATGTTTCTTGTGATTTCTGTATATTTGCTAAATTGAAACCGAATCCAGGGGGTATGCACGGTTTGTCAATATTAGAGACAGTAAAGGAGCAACACCATTGCATTTAGCAGCTAGTCAAAGACGGCCCGAATGTGTTCGTACCTTGTTAGACAACGGCGCATTAGTTTGTGCTTCAACAGGCGGATATGGGTAATGGTTGTTAAAGAATATATAAAATTAATTGAGTTGACCTCGAACAACAGTTTAAGTTATTGGAATGAAATGGTCGCTTAATATGATATCAGAGCTTTTATGACCAAACGGTCTTCAGAGCAAATCCTAGCATCTTTTTATTTCTCATCTAATCAAATTAAGTACAAAGTAGAGTATACTTGTGCAAATTTTAAATCCAAAAGGCTTTCACTTCAAGGGGTGTGTTAGAGAATATATAAAGTCAATTGAGTTGGCCTCACACAACAGCTTAAGCTATTGTGGTGAAATAGTCACTTAATAATAGTTATGTCAATTGGTTGCTCATATCTTCTCCATCCCTCTGATCTTTTGTTGTAATTGTTATTCTTTATGTATATTCATGCAGGTTCCCAGGTAGCACTCCTCTTCATCTGGCAGCCAGGGGTGGATCTCTTGATTGCATCCGTGAGTTGCTGGCATGGGGTGCAGATCGTCTTCAAAGAGATGCTTCTGGGTATGTCCTGTTTATTTATTTGAAAATTTTGCTTGTCCATGCAAATTGGATTACAGAAGACAAGCTATTCATATCTATCCTATTTAGAATTTTCATTACTTGTCTCTTAGTAATTGAGACCGTACTGGTTAGGGATAGTATTCAGTGGAAATTGAAATTTTTATCAAGGTTTAATTTTTGTCACTTGCCTATATCCCTTAATGTTGTCATCTCATGATGCTTCAGTAACAATAAATCTGCTAATAACTGAAGAAATTTCTCACTCTCTTTTGAAGATCCTTTCTTATACCTCTTATCCTGTGGAATTTATTTTTTCCACCAACGAGAGATAAGTGATATACTGATCATGTTGAGCAAATAAGAAATTCATGGCTTGTCTCTTAGTAGCGCTATTGGTGGATGTATTCTGCTTTTCTTCAGGGCTTATGATGACTCTTACTATTTCAAGTTTGTTTTTGTTGCTGGATGTTAATTTGTTTGGATGCATATGCAGAAGAATACCATACACGGTGGCTGCAAAGCATAAACATTTAGTGTGTGCGGCCCTCCTAAATCCCTCATCAGCAGAGCCTCTTGTCTGGCCATCACCCTTAAAATTCATCAGCGAGCTGAATGCAGAGGCAAGAGCTATACTAGAATGTGCCTTAATGGAGGCTAACAGGGAGAGGGAGAAAAAAATCTTGAAAGGAACTAGTTATTCGTTGCCACCAACTTCAGATTCTGAGGTTGCTGCAGATGATGATATATCTCAGGTAATTTTTTTGCTCTCTTTATCAGGATGTTGATTAACCTCTTTTTTCATTTTATGACAACAATGAAAGTTGTTGAGAGCTGACCTTCACTTAAGTGGACGAAAGTAGTTGATTTGGAAAGAATTAAACATCTTGAAGTTTTAAAGCCTAATGTGTCTTTATCATTTTTTGGTTAGAAAAGAGTTGTCTAGGAAACATTAAATAGAAATCCAAACTATTTTTCATCTCCAAAATTGGTGTCAACCTCCTGATTATATTTTTTGGCCATATTGTGATGATCCATGCTTCATTTTTTGAGTTCTCATCATGCTATGGACCCGATCATCTTCAAAACTTAGAATATTTCATTCTATCATAATCAATCATAGGCCCTGACATTTTTATTTTCCTTTTTAAGCTACTTGATTCCTTGTCTTCCAATCTCTCAGTTTCCGAGATAGATTGTCCGGTGTCATTGAAATCATTCTAAAAAGAGCTTCTACTTGAATGGCCTCGAATTGTGGAACTAATGTACGTTGTGAATTATTTTATGCAGGCAAGTGAGACAGAAATATGCTGCATATGCTTTGAACAAGTTTGTACGATTGAAGTTCAAGAATGTGGCCATCAGATGTGTGCACAGTGCACATTAGCTCTCTGTTGCCATAATAAGCCCAACCCTACAACTGCTATTGTAACACCTCCAGTTTGCCCATTCTGTCGAAGTACAATTGCTCGCCTTGCTGTTGCTAAAGTTAAGAATTCTGATGATACTGATCAGGACACTGGAGATGTTGGAGATATTGGTTCCCCAAAGCATAGAAAGGCCAGGAAGTCACGGAACTTCAGTGAGGGAAGCAGTAGCTTCAAGGGCTTATCAGCAATGGGTTCATTTGGGAAAATGGGTGGCCGTGGCTCAGGAAGAATTGCTGCTGATAATGAGTGGGTAGATAAGCCTTGATAAAACTTGGTAGCATTTGGCAATCAAAGATTCCGTTTAGCAATCAATGATTCCTGTACTGGTAACGAGAAAAGGAAGGTACAGAGTATCAAGGAATCAATGTCGGTGCTGGACCCAGTTGGTATACACATATATAGAGATAGAGGTCCATTTGGTATGTAGATTTGGGAAATAAGAAAGAAAAAAGACGTGAGATGCAGGTTTTGGGTTGGTAAACTGATAAATGTGGTAGATGTGGGTTCTTTTTGTGATATTTGCTTACTTAAGATTGAAGGAGCATTGATTATTACTTTGAGGGTCTGTAAGTTACCTTGATCTTTATATAAGAGCAAAATTCTTTCCTTCAACAAGGTCAACAAAAAGATTCTTTAATGGCTTCTACCTGCAACACTTCTTTCAAGTTACCATGCTGTATCTTAAAAGAGTCGAGCACCTAAATCTAAGTCTCCAGAAATGTTAGTGCATCGTGTAATGTCATTGCAGCTTCTGCCAACATCCACAATTATTTGTCATTGTCTTCTGAAACAAGAAAAAAGTTCAGGAAGCAAAGCAGTACGTATTTACTGTAAAGATAAATAAAGAAAAGGTCAGTCACGTGATAATGTCTCCAAAATAAATAATTTGACCCAGTAATATATGAACATGATCTGACATGAATGTGGACACGTGGGGTTGGGACCCGCAAATGCAAAACACAAACACAGGCACACCAAACTTGAGTAGGGACCAGCTTCATATATATTTGGCAAATGATGAGTGAAGATGATATTTGGATTTGCTTGGAAAATATATAGCGGCGGCCACCTCACCGGTTCCGTCTTGATCTATGGATGACGAACATTGCAATTTTCCTTCTCCTCCAATTGCCTTGAGTTAATTTACAAATTTACTTGTATATTCTTTTCGGGTCTTCAATTCATTAAACTGACACACTCCAGCTTTCTTTTCTTTTTTGTCTTTAGTCGACAACTGAATGGCTATTTGATCTGACAACATGTGCATCTGCTTTGATAATGGTTTTCACTTGGTAATTAAACACAAAATGCTACTCCATAAATTCTACCAAATCCCAATATGACGTTCGTAAAACCCTCCTGTTTACCATCTTCAACAGACCTTTATAAGTTCCTAACCATTAGTTTATTATGGTAGCCAATGAAACAAAAACCAAGCTATTGGTGCTAACTTTTAATTAAGTAGTACTTTGTTTTTGGGAAATATGTGTACATATTATGTTATTAGTGAAACAATATATGGTGTGATCCTAAAAATATATCTTAATAACACATTCAAAATAATCATTTTGAACACCATATGGTAACTCTTTTCATATCATCAAAACAATTCTACGAACCTGTATCATTTTTAAAATTTTGTTATCGGTATCTTAACATTTTATAAGAAATAAAAATATGCATTTATGTAACGTACATAAATGCATATAGGTCTTTTTATTGTTAAGAAAATTTATTTTAAACATTATTATAATTATAATAACATTAACATAGATCAAAGTATCCTTTTTATTTTATGGAAGATAATTTGTTAATTTTAATATTAATTTTTATGCTAAATGTCGTTTTTTATTTTTATTTAATTGATCCAATTTAATTAATTATTAATTTATTTCCAGTGGCTCAAGTTGGAGTACATCTCGATAATTTAATTAATGATTAATTTATTTCCAGTGGCTCAAGTTGGAGTACATCTCGATAGTTTAGAAGAAATTTATAACAAGTTCATACCGGGAATCAGGAAAGTTATTTTTTACAACCAAATAATCTATTTATATTGTACAAAACTTCACACAACTCATTGGCAAGCGTCACTCTCTAGTTTTACGCGTTAAAAGAAAATAAACATTGTGTTGAAGTTTCAACTCTAACAAATTAAGAGAAGCTTTAGCTATTTGACCATCAATTTGAACCTTTTATTACACGCGGCAGAGGTAATAGAATGACTCACGATATGCCTACAATTATAACCAATCAATGTTGTTGTCAATCTTCTAAAACGAAGAATTCTCAACCAGTCAACGTCAAATAGCCATCGTCTTAAGCGGTCTCTAATGCTTATTCCGTGTAGCAAAATATCTAAGAGAAAAAGGACAAATTTCCATGTTTAATAACGCAACAAGTGTTCCACCATAGTTTTCAATCAAAGTAGTTGAAGTCTCACATGTGTCTCCGAACGTCTCACGTATAATAAAAGCCGAAAAGAAGGCAGTCCAGTCACAGGTGGGATGTATTTTACTTGGAAAGTGGATTTCACAAGGAAAAGTATAACATCAGCTGTTGCCTGTTACTATCCAGCGATTGCCAATTTCTGGGAAAGCTTTTCACTTTTTTATTATTACTTTTGCGCTAATGGTCCAACGTGGAAATGTAAAAATATCTGATTTCCGGGCGTGATCGGTTGAATGTTTCAAAAACCGAATGATAACTATATTTGGAATTGCACGAGCAACTGAATCAAGAAACAGTACGATCGCTTGGCCAGGGTTTAATAAAGTATTATGATTTAAGTTGGAGCTGTTTAAAGCAACTTTTGAGCTAACCCCATCATCTCTGGTAGAATATATTTTTGTCAAGAATCTCTTATATATTAGCCCGTTTGGTGAATGGCTTATCAGTCAAAAATGAGTCATTTGACCATTTTTAACTGGTTGACTATATTAAACAGCTGTATATTATGTTTGATAATTAGTTGATTAGGTTGGCTGATTGAACCCAATCAGCTGATTTTTTAAAAGCTAATTAAGACCAACATTTTAGCTTTAACTGATAAAAAATGACGAATATAGTCCTAAATAATACCCACAGACATCGACAATTCACTCAATATTTTGGGGTTCCTTTAAATGTCTTCTCTCTTCATAAACTTTCGTTCTGATCACAATCTTTTACCAACGTTTGATCTTCACTCCTTCGTTCTGATCACGATTGTGTCGTTTAAAAAGAATACCCACATACCTAAGAGGGCGTTGATAATGAGCCAGTGTACACTCACTCAGAAATGGAGTTTTGAGGTAAGGATTTTTCTCTCATTTTTCTTTAAACTCTCTTCATGATCTTCTACTCCTTCGTTCTAATTTAAATAGTCTT
>JAOSBN010000008.1:39892030-39903984 GCA_027563595.1 Erythroxylum suave
ATAAAAAACATATTTACTAAAAATTAACATTACATATTAAAAAACATAGATTATGAAATAATATACCTTGAACAATAACAAAGAATATTGATATACTTATTATCGAAGAAGAGCAAAATATGCTTGTTGATTCGTTGATAATCTAGCAAAATCAAACCAACACCAAGCAAAAGACGAATCAATGCCAACTGTAAAAATATAAACTTGAAGGAAAGTTTGAAGGAAGAGGAAAGTTTAAAGGAAGCACCGAACGATTTCGGTGCTTCCTTCCTTAAATAGGCGTTGAGAGCCAGCATTATTGTTGGCTCTCTGGCCATCCTGCCATTTAGAATGGCAGGATGGCCACCGTGGATGCCCATCCCGCCATCCTGCATGGCGGGGTGGTCCACGTGTTCCACCCCGCCAACAGGACTGGCGGGTTGGTTTTCACCCCGCCAAATTCGTTGGCAGGGTATCCTATTTTCACCAACACCACTCAATTTTTTCCCATTTTACGGATCAAATTTTTTTTATAACAATCGGAGAATTTAGCCTCCAATGTGGAAATCTAAAAATATCTGATTTCCAGGCGTGATCGGTTGAATGTTTCAAAAACCTAATGATAACTATACTTGGAATTGTACGAGCGACTGAATTAAGAAACAGTATGATCGCTTGACCAGGGTTTAATAAAGTATTATGATTTGGGTTGGAGCTGTTTAAAGCAACTTTTGAGCTAACCCATCATCTCTCGTAGGATATATTTTTATCAAGAATCTCTCGTATATTTACGTGTATAATGTTATAGTTCAACAATTATAAAATATATGTTATTTCTATATATATGTTAACAAGTAGAGCACATTTCTGGTTAGGTTGCAAATTACAAACCTCAATAGAGCATAATATATTACTTTATGTTAATGTTACGTAAATTACATGATGCTAAAGACGTCAAGATAAGTTAGTTTAAATTAAGATAGAGTTGTTTGTAGTTAGGTTAGATTAAGATAAGAGTTGTTGTAGTAAGATTAGATTAGGATAAGAATTGTTTGCAGTAAAATTAAATTAGGATAAGAATTGCTTGTAGTTTCCTTATTATCTGCTCTTTAATGTAAAGGCTATAAAAGCCAATTTATCGAATAAGAAAAGGAAGAAGACTATCATAACTACAAACTCTCCTATTCTTGTTTTTGCATCGTCCTTTATAGATTCACCGTATCAGATATTCTTGTTTCTTCCTCGTCTTTACAGCTTCACTTGTATCAGTGGTATCAGAGCGCGGTTACGACATGGACACTCGCGGAAAAACTAATGCAGAGTTTTGTAACGATGTTAACGAAGACTTGACAAGACACGAAGCCAATTTTGATCAAATAAATGCAGCCTTACAAGCTGTGTTGACTAAACTCGAAGCCCTTCGAACCTCCCGAAGCTCTCACCATAGCCCTCCTGAAATCAATCCTTTTACACAAGAAGGATCCTCTCAATCTCACACTTCTTGTAGCAACACCCAAAATGATCAAACCCGCCTCAAACTGTCCTTCCCTCGATTTGATGGAGATGACCCCAACAGCTGGATTTACAAGGCAGAATAGTACTTCGAATTTCAGAACATCCATCCACTCTAACAAGTTCAACTGGCTTCTTTCCATTTAGAAGGGGTAGCCCTTCAATGGCACCATTGGCTTACGAAATTCCGAGGACCCCTCAAGTGGGAGGAGTTCTCCAAGGCACTCCTATTACTTTTTGGGCCAACCAACTACGAAGATCCTTCTGAAGCCTTAGCCTACCTTAAACAAACCACCTCTGTAGTAGTTTACCAAGAAACCTTTGAGAAACTATCCCACTTAGTTGATGGCTTACTTGAGAATTTTTTGATTGGTTGTTTTGTGGCAGGCTTATGAGACGAAATCCCCTTAGATTTGAAGATCAAGCAGCCTCGCACACTAGCTGAGGCAATCGGGGTGGCTTGCTTAGTTTATGAATAAAACCAGCTGGCAAAGAAAACTACCCAGCCAGTTTGATCATTTTTGGCCACGTTGAACTCCAAGGCACTAACCGCCACCACACCTAGCGTACTCAGGCCTCCACCAATCCAATGCACCAACCCGATGCTGTTTCAAAGGATAAGCAGCCAAGAAGCCAGAGAGCAATGAGAGAATGGCCTTTACTATTACTATGATAAGAAATTCGCTCCTGGTCACTGCTGCACCAAGCCTAAATTATTCATGATTAAAGATCACCCACAAACTCACCAAGAAGAAATCATGGATATTCAAAAAGACTCACAAGAGATGGAGACCACGCCTGAAATCTCATTCCACGCCATCACCGAAGCCGAGCATCCCTAGTCCATTTGAGTTCTTGGGACGTTAAGGAACAAGGCAGTCATCGTGCTTATTGATAGTGGCAGTATGCACAAATTCATCGATCAAAGCTTGGTTTCCAGATTCGGCCTCTTTGTCAATCATAGTAAGAATATTCAAGTCATGATCGCTAACAAAGATAAGATTGATTGTGTTTGGCAATGTTGTGCGCTCACTCTCTCTATTCAAGGGCAACCCATCACCACTAGTATTACATACTTCCCATCGCAGCTTGCCAGTTGGTCCTGGGGGTACAATGGTTAGAAACCCTTGGACCTGTCGAGATGGATTATAAGAAGCTAACACTCAGCTACAAATGGCAAGATCAAAGTATCACTCTTCACGGCCTCAAACGTGGACAGCTTGAAGCAGCTTCAGGAAAGAAAATTTGTAGCCTCCAAGGTACGGGCCTACTCCTCCATATTATTCCAGCCCGCCTTGATCATCAGGCCCAGACACACGCTCATGAAGTCTCCCAAATACTCACTAAATTCTTCAAAGTGTTTGCTGAGCCTACTGAGTTACCACCGAAAAGGAACCACGACCATCAAATACCCGTACAGCCTAACTATGGCCCAGTCAATGTGAGGCCCTATCGTTATCCATTTTACCAAAAGGCAGAAATAGAAAGGATGGTACAAGAGTATTAAAGACTGGCTTAATACGACCTAGTAATAGTCCATTCTCATCACCGGTAATTTTAGTCCAAAAGGCAGATGGAGCATGGCGATTCTGTGTAGATTACTGTGCCTTAAATGAAATTAAGATAAAAGACAAATACCCAATTCCGGTGATCAACGAACTACTGGATGAGCTCCACAGATCCCAAGTCTACTCCAAACTTGACTTATGATCTAGCTACCATCAAATCCGAGTACATGATGATATACCAAAAACAGCCTTTCGGACTCACGAGAGGCATTATGAATTTATAGTCATGCCATTTGGGCTAACTAATGCCCCCGCTACCTTCCAGAGCCTCATGAATGATCTATTTCGGCCATATCTCAGAAAATTTATTTGGTATTTTTTGACGATATTTTAGTTTACTCGACCACTTGGGAAGACCACCTGACATATTTACAAATTGTTCTTGAAATTTTATTATCTAACCAATTATTTGCTAAAGAATCCAATACACACGGAGTAGCGGTCGATATATCTAAAATCCGAACTGTGATAGACTGGCCAACCCCAACCACAACATGGGGAGTTCGTCGGTTCCTCAGCCTAGCCAGATACTATCGTAAATTTATCTGCTAGTTTGGCAGTATTGCAGCTCCGTTAACACAGCTCTTGACCAAAGGAGGATTTAACTGGAAAGCAGTTGCTAACGTAACCTTTCAACAACTCAAAATAGCCCTCACATCTCCACCAATTCTTAGCCTACCGAATTTTTCTCAACCTTTTGTGGTCGCAAGTGATGCTAGTGGCACAGGGATTGGGGCTATTTTGTTGTAACAAGACTGCCCTAACCTATCGCCTTCTTTAGTGAAGCACTCAAGGGTTCCTATTTGACGTTATCAACATAAGAATAAGAAATGCTCGTTGTTGTCAAAGTCGTGTGGAAATGAAGGCCTTATTTACTTGGAAAGCCCTTCATGGTTCGCACCGACCAAAGGAGCCTCAAGTACCTACTGGAGCAGCGTATCACAACCCCTACACAAGCCCGTTGGTTAACCAAACTGTTAGGTTATGACTATAAGATAGAATATAAACGAGGAATTGAGAATCAGGGGGTAGATGCCTTGTCTCGTATGGCTGAATTTCATTCCTTATCCTTGTCTATTCCTCAGGCTACTTGGTGGTCAACACTTTAGTAGGAGGTCCAACAAGATCCTTTTTACATTAACCTTCAGTCAAAGGAGGCACACGAAACACAACAGCCACTGCTTCAGAGAGATGGCGTTTGGTTCAAACAGGGCCGCATCTTCCTCAGCCCCACTTCAACTCTGATTCCTACCATATTAGCAAATTGTCACTCTTCACCTGAAGGGGGTCACTTTGGTTATCATAAGACATTAGCCAGGATCAAGTGAACCTTTATATGGCCATGCATTCATCACACCATAAAAGAATTCCTGCGACAATGTGATATTTGTCAACGCTTCAAAACTGAATGCATGCAACCTGTAGGTTTACCTTAGCCCTTGCCCATTCCTACTAGAACGTGGACTGACATCTCCATAGACTTCATTGAGGGATTGCCTTCCTCACAAAGGTATTCTGTTGTCATGGTAATGGTGGACCGATTATCCAAATACACACACTTCGTTCCTCTTAAACATCCTTTTATTGCAGCCTCCATAGCTAAGGCATTTGTGTCGAATATCGTAAGATTACATGGCATTCCAACCTCCATTGTCAGTGACCGAGACAAGGTTTTCCTCAATGCCTTTTGGAAAAACTTATTCCAGCTACAGGGCACACAGCTGTGTATGAGCTCTAGTTATCATCCTCAGACCGACGACCAAACTGAGGTGGTCAATCACACACTTGAACAATACCTCAGGTGTTTCGCTGGAGATCAGCCACGACGGTGGGTGGAGTGGATTCCCTGGGCAAAGTATAGTTACAATACGTCAACCCACTCTTTCACCAATACCACTCCCTTTGAAGTTGAGTATGGAGTAACACCTCCCACAATGCTATCCTATATGCCTGGAGTCTTGTGTGCAAGCTGTTGATGAATATTTATGTGACCGTGACACTCTCATACGTGAGCTCCAACATAATCTTTCTCTAGCCCAAAATCACATGAAATGCCAAGCTGATCGTCATCGTCAGGAGATCTCTTTCAAGGTTGGGGATTACCTCTATCTTAAACTCCAACCGTACAGTCAAAGGACAGTGGCAATGAGGAGTTTTATGAAGCTATCCCCACGATTCTTTAGTCCTTATCAGGTTCTTAAAAAGATTGGACCGGTGGCTTATAGATTGACTCTTCCTCTAGGATTACAAATCCAGGACATTTTTCACATCAATTTGCTTCGTAAGCATCTCGGACTAGTGGTGGCATTTTACCAACAACCGCCTTCCTTAACCACCATCCTACCTGACTTGTCTCAGCTTGAAAAAGTTTTGGATCGACATGTAATTCACAAAGGAAGATATCATCCAAGAAAGGAAATTCTCGTTAAGTGGCGAGATTTCCCTGTTGAAGATGCGACGTGAGAGACTGAGTGGTGCTTTGCCCGATCCTACCCTGAATTCATCCTTGAGGACAAGGATTCTTAAGGAGGTGGAATGTTACGTAAATTACATGATGTTGAAGACGTCAAGATAAGTTAGTTTAGATTAAGATAAGAGTTATTTGCAGTTAGTTTAAATTAAGATAAGAGTTGTTGCAGTAAGATTAGATTAGGATAAGAATTGTTTGCAGTAAGATTAGATTAGGATAAGAATTGCTTGCAGTTTCCTTATTATCTGCTCTTTTATGTAAAGGCTATAAAAGCCAGTTTATCGAATAAGAAAAGGAAGAAGACTTCATAACTACAAACTCTCCTATTCTCATTTCTGCATCATCCTTTACAGATTCTCTGTATTAGATATTCTTGTTTCTCCGTCATCTTTACAGCTTCACTTGTATCAGTTAACTTATTCATAGCTTAGAAAGTAAAATGGTTTGGTAACAACAAAAAATTTGGCCTCATGAAAATGTTAAACAGAGTATAGCAATGACATCTACTTAGGCATAGTTTAAGAATCAACATCTCATCCGAGTAGCTAGTGATTGAAAATTACTTTACTCATTATTCATATTGTTTCCTACATTATATGTCAAGTTGATTGAATATCTAATTGCGACATTCCATATAGATAAGAAAGCAAATGCAGGTGAACTTCTAGTTCCCGAGTTTACATGCCACGTTGAGTTTTATCTTCAATGTCAAGAAATAATAAAAGAAAAATAAAAAACTCGCAGTCTTGGGCCTGGAAGCAAAAGGAAGGTGTGGCTCTTGGTTACGATTGATATCACATGTCACGTGCTGGGCATTTCATCAAATCCTTGATTTATACTTCTAAGAATGACAATAGATTAACCCATAATTTTAAAATTAGGTATTTTTAACAGATCAATTTATAGGTTAATTAGGTTCACGTTGATTCAAACTTAAATGAAGAAAAGTTAGGATTTGGTTAGGTTTGAGCTTGGACAACTTAGGCTCAGATTCAATTAAATAAGCGTTATTTGATACTTTTTGTTTTTAAAAAATTATCATAGACCAGCTTATCGTTATCCCTTTTTATTAGATTAAAACGACGTTTTAATTAGGAAAATTCTCTTGTTAAGAATATACATTTTAAAGAGAAAATATATTATTAGAAAATCAAATAGCATGATTAAAAAGTACAAGACGACTATTCTATTTATGAGACAAACAAATTTCTAGTTTTCTTACTAAACCAAAACCTTGCTCATTTTACTTATAACTTCTATTTTTTAGCTGAGTCATATTTTTATTTTTAATTGAGTTTCCCATTATTTTAAAGCCAATATAATAGTTTAAGATGTTAAGTTGACGCGAAGTCTTAAATAGTAACGTCAAAACTCAAAAACAGTTTAATATGAAAATGTTGGACATCAGAACAATTCTTGTCCCTTATAAGTGACAGAATTCAAAAAATTATCCCGCAAATTTTTAAATGAGACATTGAATTTATGTTTGACTCTATAAATTCTTACGCAAACCTTGTATGATCAGAACTGATATAACTTTTAAAATGTATAACAAATTTAATGTTAATGTTAAATCTTATATATATCTTTTCATGTATGTTAAAAATAAATGTATTTGATTTCCTTAGAATGTTTGAGTATATGATTAACACATAAAACATATAAAATGCATCACATGGATCAGTAGGAAAGACCTTTCAATTGTAATTTTAAAAGTTGAGCCACAAATTAATATACCTTTACGAAGTTTAATAACGGTTGTATTAGAATATTAAATATGATTTGAATATGCAGGTTTAAATTATAAGTACAATGGACTCTTCATTTACTGTCTATAATTTATGAACACATATTGATCGTGGTCATCTTACTCGAATCATTTATAAAAATAAGAGTTATAATCTAATAGGTTTTGATAAGACTCATCCTCATATGAAAACATAAATAATAGCTCGGTCGTGCTATATAGAGATAAGAATGTTTCATTAGATGTTCAACTTTACTAGTAGAGATAAAGTCAGAAATATAACAGTAAGAAACAAATTAAAGGTAGCTAATATTATTAACAAATTAAGAGAGGCAAGACTTAAATGGTTTGGGCATGTTAAGAGGAGATACTCAGATACTGTAATAAGAAGATGCGAGAAGATCATATTTAAACTGTAAGAGGAGGAAAAAAAAGGAAGGTCTAAGAAGAATTAGATGGAGGTGATCAAGAATGATATGACAATGTTAAAACTTACCAAAGACATGACCCGCAATAAAAAACTTTGATATACTAAGGTTCAAATAAATCATTTCTTGTAAAGAAAATCTTGTAGTTCTCGTAAGTT
The DNA here is from genome assembly GCA_027563595.1 of Erythroxylum suave. Taxonomy (NCBI): domain Eukaryota; kingdom Viridiplantae; phylum Streptophyta; class Magnoliopsida; order Malpighiales; family Erythroxylaceae; genus Erythroxylum; species Erythroxylum suave. The sequence continues at coordinate 39,899,893 of JAOSBN010000008.1, forward strand.
TTTTATTTTTATTTTTTACTTTTTTCCTATTGTAGTTAACCTAAACTTGTAAATGGATAGTAGCTACTTCTTAAGGATTTAGTCTAAGCTTTTTTTTTCTTACCTAGCTTGATTTAATAATAATAATAATAATAATAATAATAATAATAATAATAATAATAATAATAATTATTATTATTATTATTATTAATTGCCTTCTCCTCCTCCTCCTTTTTCTTCTTATTATTATTATTTCTCTCTCCCTCTCTCTCTCAAAAGAAAAGCAATACTATTTGTATTAGTTAAGTAAACAATTCTTAGTTTAAGTTCACTCTCCAAATTTCACGCAAAACTTATCATCTTCTTCTTTTGATTAGAGAATAACAATCTTCTATATAATGTTTTATTTACCATGAGTGAAGAGAAACTCTTACTATCATTTTATTTTATTGTAGATGAGAAGTAGTTCTTTACAAATCTTATTCAAATCTCATAAAATAAATGTCTTTTAATTTTCTTAATCACAATAATTATACAGTTCAAAAATTTGTAGTCTTACGCTAATGAACAAAGAATTATTATATGATACAAACATGTATTCTCTAGTCTCTTATAATTCTTAAAGAAATCTCTAGTATACCCATTCTACTTCACACAACTCACATATAATTTATTTATAATCAAAACAACCTAATATAATGGTTAGAAATAAAAATTGGTAGTTACAATGATTAATAAAAATAATATCTGTCGACTATTCTATAACGTTGGTCAACTAATATGACCAACATAGTCGCGAGTTCATGGGACAGATTTTCAAATGACTACATTGTCATACTGGTAGCCCAGGCCCCAGACTAGCGAAAACTCAAACATGGGTCACCTAAATCACTACATTAGTCTATAAAACTTCTTAAAACAAGTTTTTCAAAATTTTTAAGTTCATTCAAAGATCAAAACTTGTTCCTTTAGAAAAGACTTGATTCAAATTTATTTTAAAAAATTCTGAAATGTTTATTTAAAGATCAAAATAAAATTCTTCTTAATTATAAAAGAATTTTTATATTATATTTATGGGCAAATGATCTGCAATGATTGGGTACTTAATTTATTGAAATTATCAAATTAAGATTATAAAAAGGGTTATAATGATTTGTTTAAGTTTTAATAAGCTTGATTCCTTCTTGTTTTTGGTTTTCTATTCAAATTACATAAGCGCTCTACTTCACTCAATATTATGAATATCGTATTAGATTTGGTATCGAATTTAGTTTTAGTAAGATAAAGTACTGGTATCGGTTAATATTATGTATCATTTGAATAATTTTCTAAAATTATAAAATAACTTCTAAATTTTAAAAAATGACAAAGTAATCCCTCAATATATTATGTTATACAATTTTTTACGTTACTTCAATCATATCTTAAAAAATCATAATAACATAAATTTGATAAGACAAATACTTCTTTATTTTTATTAATATTATTTTCACATATTTCTTATAAATTAAAATAAATTTAATTTCAAATATTATTGTTACATATTTAAATTTTTATTATAATATTTTTCATATGTAAATATTAAAAATTATTAATATAAAAGATTTATATTTTAAAAATATTAATATGATTGTATTAAACTAATATATTTAGTTATGACATAAAATTTTATTTAACACATTCTTATTTGTATTTTTTTATTTATTAAATAAAATATAGATAATTTTATCATATTCTTTTTTATGTATAAGTGATTATTATTTTATATACGAGACATTTTAAGTTTTTCAATTTATTCTAATTTTTAAAAAAATTTATAATTTTGAACAATATTCTATTTACTAGTCGTACTATCCGGTACTAACTGAAGGAGCTAGTACAAACTGAGATAGAGTTCAGTATGAAACTTTCATGTTCGATACTGAGTTTTTGTCGATACGGCCACTATCCGATACTAACTGAAAGAACTAGTACAAACTGAGATAGAGTTTAGTATGAAACTTTCTTGTTTGATACTGAGTGCCTATTTAGCTAAGCTTTTGGAGGGTGAATAAACAATTTTTCTATCGCAAAAGTTTTTCTTAAGAAAAATGAGTGTTTGACTATAAAATGAAAAAACACTTTTTTAGTAGATATAGCATTTTTAACAGCTAAAATACAACTTTTCAAGAAGCCCAAATTTAGAGCTTCTCAAAAAAATATTTTTTTAGATCGATTTTTCATATTAATTAATGAGTCTATTTTTTAGTCCCTTTTACCCTTATGCTTTACACATAACTCCCACAATATCCACAAACACATCTGCACGTTTATTTTGAAATTTATATAATATTATTTGAATTTTTTATATGTTTTAATATTTATTTTTTATATTAGTTTTACTTATGTTATAATCTATACAAAATATTTGGATAGATATAATTTCATTTATGTTTCATATGGTTTAAAATTATATAATAATTAATATGTTGTGCTTTGCATATTGCTTAATATATTTTAAATAATATTTATATGCATAAATAATTTTATATTTTAAATAGTATTTAGATGCATAAATAATTTTTATTATAAAATAAAATATAGTTAAATTAAAAGTGCTTTTTATTTTTATGTTGCCAAACAGTATATTATATGAAGCTTTTTCGAAAAAGCTCTTTTTTAAATGACGGTCAAACAGTCAATTAGCTTATTGAAGAGCTCTTCTAAAAAAAACTCTACTGATATAAACTCAACCAAACAGGCATTGAGTTTTTGTCGATACAGCCACTATCGGCTATTACTAACCGACATTCTAAACAATAACTTTAGTCTTTTTCTCTATTCATTGATTGTTTTATTTATTCAATAGATTCATTTACTCACTTTTGATAAAAATGTTAGAAATTCGAGTCACAAAAATAGTCTCCTTGTAAAATGCAAATAGAAGACTGTCTATAATTAATGACCTTCCCTCTCGTAAAGTGGGAAACTTGTACAGTGAGGTTTTAAAAAAATTGTTACTAATATCACCCAAAAGTAATTTATTAAAATTAATATATTTTGTTATCATAAAATCTAGATGGGTTAGGATCTTGCTTAATCAACATTTTGAAAATAAGAAAAATGCAGAGTAATTTTGTCGATTTATGATGGGTAATTTAAATAAGTTTATTGTACTGATAAGATACCTATATTGCTAAAATTTATGTATAAAATTAATTAATATAAATTAGTTTTTGATCTGTCTTTCATCATTTTTATTTGATTAGGTATAATTTTCTAAAAATTTTCAAATAATTATATTATAATTTGACTTTTAAGTTTTTCATTAGATAAATTTAATATATAGCATTGATATATTAAATCTTGCCTACAAAATTATATAAAATTTAACTATATGTATGAAGTAATCTAAAAATTAAAAGATATGAACTAACCTACTAGTTAAAACACATAGTAAATAAAAAAATTCAAATGACAAATTTAAATACGAAAATTGAAATAAAATCAAAATTAAGTATGAAAACTTAAACTTGTTTGCTTTTTAAATTGAAAATTTGAAAACTAATCTTACATGTGACACACCAATACTAAACAATAATATCGATTTGAAATTGTATTTGTACTCTGATGCTTTCAAGATTCTATCAATATTGATAGAAATAAAATCACTAGATTCCTATTATTGCAAAAATCCTTATCACGTAAAAAGACCTTCATAAAGGAAAACATGAAGCCATCGCAATCGGTCACAAATATGTTACAAGTCTGCAAATAGCAAATACCTATAATTATAGCAGAAGGTGATTAAGGTTCAATATATCGCAATCCAATTTCTTTCAAAAGGTTTGAAATGAAAATGACAAAATAAGGACTATATCCATTTGTAAAATCAATAGTAACTGCATGTGATTCAATAATGGAAATCAAGAAAAGTTAAGATTCTTGTCCAAACATGCATGCAAATAAAACCAGAACACTGCCACCACCTCCATTTCTGCTTCTCTCAAAGTCTGCACCATATAATGGACATTGTCTAGGAGGAGCAACGTGGCCGTTAACGAACAATGAATTTGGTTCTGCAAGCTCAGGCGTACCTAGAGCAAGCTCATCAGGTCCATAACAAAGAGGATT
>JAOSBN010000008.1:39904190-39927362 GCA_027563595.1 Erythroxylum suave
TGTTGGAAACACCTATGAGGCTCCCTAGTGTAATGCTTCTGTCATGGAAAAAAGACCCTGTGGACTGAAATCAAATTGTCCATAGATGAAGTGAGACATCGTATGATAAACAAGCTACCGTAACTTTCTTCTTTTCCTTCTCAGTTTTTAAGCTAGAAACAGAAATCGTTTAGCTATTATTAAGCCATTAGCTGTCATCCATTCATAAAACCTTTCGATCGTCAAGTCTAGTCGCATTATAATAATAAACAGCTCACTTGAAATCTAACCAAATGGCTGAATTTCTGGCATATTTTGCCATCATTATAATGCCATCAGGAGGGTTGCCAAGTATGGCAATCTTGGAGTGCGGGACATTGAATCCACTGTTGACCACAGAAGGGTACTAGAGGAAGTAAATTGTTATCATCTTACGCAGTTGGGGACTAGATTAAAATTGTACTGTTGGGCAGCAACCTCTTGCTAGTTGAAAATTGAAATACCATTGTGAGCATGCACATTTCTGGAATGGATAAAACGAACTGAAAGGAAAGGAATCATTGTAGATTGAATCTTATAGTGTCATACGATTTTTAGGAATTGACATAGCCCTAAATTCGAAATTCCAGGATAAGACTAGTAACAAATATGTCAGACAGAGACAGAGAGTTTGGTTACTTCGAGTATCAGTAAATTTTACTGACCTCTGTGTCCAAATTTGATGAAGAATCAGTTGAGGACATTGGAGAACCGGTAAGTAAGGTGTTGAATGACACTGATCCAGAAAAATCACCATTTCTAGTCAACCCAACTCTCACATTCAGGGGCTGCAAACCCAAAGGCCAACCTTCTTCCTGCAATCAAATCACAGACTGTATTATCGACAGACACGCTTCGGCTTCGTGCATAGATCATAATGGTGAATAACAATTATTGTACCATCATCAGAAACAATAGGATAAAACAAAAGATAAGACGTTTAATCAGATAAATAATGGCAAAACAACACATACTCAGGTCCAGGATCCCAACAACCCATGAGCTGAAATCAAGACGTTACAGTGAAGCATATACAAGACAAAGGCATACCTGTTGAGCCATATCTGCCAAGAGTACCTGTATATGCTTGTAGACTTCTGGTGATTGATCTTAGTGAAAAAAGAAAAGAAGAGTCACAATGAGGTCATTTCACTTTCAGGGAACCTGCTGTAATGAAAGCAAAGAAGTGTCGTTTCCTTGGTGGTATTCTACAACTTTGGTTGATAGGTTATGAGAAGTTAAGAGGCAAGGTAAACTCTAAATATGTGTCCTAGAGCATAGGCTAATCATGTGAAACACAGTAAAAACCAGTAGAAATGTCAAAAGTAGAAAAGACCCATCATTGATGTCCATCTTTTTTTTTTGTTTTTTTGCATTACTCGAAGTTTTGTTGACTGGAAAGAGGGAACATAATAATTTTCTTTCCTATCTACGAGAGAAATATGAAGTGAGAAGGACAAGAACTAAGGTCCGAGAGGAGGTGTCTGACATATAATGACAGGACATAGGAGTGATCACCTTTAAAAAGCATCGAAAATTTGATATCTAACAGACCAAATCTACAACGAGGGTTGAATTTAGATGCCTGCTGGTTCAAAATCCATTATAAGGTTACAGCAATAGTTGAACCCATTTCTTTTCTTGAACATGGGAACAATTAGCTTTAATTTGTGATAAATATTAGTAAGATAGGGGGGAGGCGAGGAGTTATTTGGGCAAATCTTGTTAGTACAGCATGATTTTATGGGTAACATAGCGGTTAAAGTATCTTTCACTGGCTTGGCTTATCATGGTGAAAATGACAAGCAGGATCCAATGAAGAATACTAGAAAAAGAGAAGACACTTTCCCTGTGTTACTTTGATGGATGGCAAAGGCAATGGGCGTTGAAAAGATACTCATCTTTTTTTTCGTCCAACTAACACAAGGAAAAGTGACCTTTCATTAGGGTACAACCTTTTTCTTTGTCCTCATTGAGCCCAGACCATTTTCCTCAATCAAGGGCACAGTGTCCTAAAATTTAAATGAAAATAAATTACAGTGTGGTTGGTTAATAACCACGAGAGGAAAGGAAAGAATGATTAAAGAATAAAAAATAGTTGTTTGGAAATATATTATTATTGAATAAATAACATTTTTATATCTAAGTTTTGATTATTATTCAGTATCTATTATAAAAGAAATGAAAGTCTTTTTTTTTTACTATATTCATTTGTCTTAATCAATTATTATAATTATAATTTATATCTATTATCATTTTTTTAATATATTCATTATCATTTTTATTATCATTGTCTTGTATAAATCAAGCACCCCTGATGAATAGATTATACGTGTCAAGTTTTCATTAGAAAACACTTCCCTTATTAGTTATTACTAACCCGAAGACCATCCAGGAAACTTAAGAATCTTTTTAATTGTTCAGATTTGGGTTTTAGTAGGATTATATTTATCAAAATTTATTATAAAAATTTAAAATTTAAAATTCAGAATTTAGAATTTGTAATTTTTATTTTAATATATCTTTTATCCATATCCTTTTATAGGTTTTTTTTGTTTAAAATAGAAGACAGTCATTTTAAATAAAATTATTTATTTGCTTAATTAGATCCTTGTCCACGATTTCAGATAACGAGTAAAGGAAAGTAGCTGCTTTCGTTGTTAATTTCAGTGGAAGTACACATTCCTTCTTCTTTGAACTTGTCAATAAGCCTAAGCCCACTGGCATTGAGTCTCTCTTTTTACGTAGCCCACTTTGTAAGTCTTATTTTGATATTCGTTTTCAGATGATTATGATTACAAAACCCGAATCCTTTTGTCTCGAGTTCACTAACCATTAGGGCCTGATTCTGTTTTTATTTTTTTGATTTTGTTTTTAAATTTAATAAAAAAATTTGCCCGCTTGAATTTTTTGTTTTTATTTTGCTTTTAGTTTTTTTTTCCAGTTTTTAAAATTTATAACATCAAAAAATATTTTTTCTTTCTATTTTTGCATATTCTAGTTTAGTATCTACTAAATATGTGCTATTTAATTATTTAATTATTAATGAGAATTATGAATAATTTGATTTAATATTATATATTTAATGAATTTAAATTATTATTAATAAAAATTATGAATAATTTAATTTTATTTAAATTTTAGAATAAAATAAAATAAAATAAATAGTTATTAATAAATATAATTAAATATTTAATATATAATTTTCAAAAACAAAATATGATAAATAGTTAAAATATATTTAAAATCAAATTTAAAAATTAAAATATTTATTTTAATAAAATAAAATAATATATTGATAATTTATTAATAAATATTACATAAGAGATTAAAATAAATTGAATTTATTAAAAATATTTTATTTTTAAGTTTTATTTTATATGTAATTATTATTATAATTATATTAGTGTAACGTTTTTATGTAAAGATAAAAAATTAAAAATTACAACAAAAAACAAAAAGAAGTGTGACAAAACAAAATGTTCAAGATGTTTAAGAAAAGAGATGATAGTGGAAAGTTAGTTCATTCCGGAAATAGCAATGAAGAGTTTAAAGGCGTGGATGATAGAATGTAGATGGCGATATTGAAGCATATTGGTTGAAGAGGCGTAGAGCATCCTTAAAACTTTCTAACCAATCTTGAAGGAGAAAAACCACGCATCAAAGCGGCTGTAAACTTGTCTTCTTCTTCTACCAGTACTACCGGTCCTAATACTACAAGCACCATTATTTTCTCTTCACGCCATCTTCTTCTTATTGTTAATCAAAAGAGTCAAACCTTAAGTAAGTTTAGAATTAAATAATATGTGTTTTTATGCTTTTAATTTTAAAAATTATTAAAAAAGTGTACAGACCCATCACCTCATCCCTATGGATGATAAAAGAGAAAGAGGAGCAGCATGCAGCAGATGGAGGAGACATGTTTTTTTATGACCAAGAAAGTGGAAAAAGACATGACAGGGAAAACCTTGAGCTAAAATAAAGGTCTCGATATGAAGATAGAGAGAAAAGAAGCCCTTGAGACACAAAAACAAACCGCCATTGAGCAATACAAATTTAAAGAAAGAGAGAAAAGTATAATACTACCATTTCTCTCTTTCACCAGTCATAAAGGCTGCAAAGGAAAGCGAATGTGATTTAACTGAGGGTTAAGGAAGAAGAAGTGACAATGTCGTAAATTATGGAGACAATACTATTGTAAAAGACAAAGAAATAGTTTAGACCATAAATTCGGTTCACCAAGAAGAAAGACAAAATCCTAAATGTTGTCGTTTTAGTGTCTTAAAATATTCCTTTTATTTTTTGACCGCACTTATTACGTAGGATGTATATCTGATAAGGGGTTCAAAAAAAGAAAAATCAACTATAATTTTTTGTAACGGAAAAATTAAAATGATAGAGATATTAATTTTTGGTTCGAATTGAGTATTTACAAAATATTAAAATTCTTTTAATGTTTTGGTGAATTTAAATTAAATTCTGATAAAAATATTAAGATGCAATTTAATTCTTTTTGTCAATATTTAATTCTAGCCACGAACTAAAAAGCAACAATAATCTTAATTCTACCTTGTCATCTCATTCTCAAATCTAAAAGTTTTAGAAATGGTGAAAGAGTGTTTAAATAAATTGGCAGCTTTACGATATTGTACCTAATTAATATCTAAGGGCTGCAATTATTTAAATACAAGGTTTCAATATATGTATATTAGTAAATATAAATTTAACAACCACTTGGTATGGTCTTAAGAGGTTGCTTGATTTTAGTTCTATTTTTTGTTGTGGTTTTTAATTTTCAGCTTCAGTTTTAGTTTTCGTTTTATATTTTTAGTTTATGTATTTCAAATAAAAATAAAAACTTATGTGGCTGCAAATGTTAATGTAATTATATTTTTATTATTGATAATAATTACATATTAGATAAAGCTTAAAGAAAAATTAATTTTAATTAAATAAATTCACTTTAATGTCTTATATAATATTTATTAACAAATTATTAATAAAATTATTTTACTTGATTAAACTAAATAATTTAAAAATTAAACTTTATCTAAAATTAAAATTTTATTTTGAATAAATTTTTATTAATAAATCAAATTTTATTTGAAATTTGTATATTTTGATAATATTTTAAATTTAATTTATGTTTATTAATAATTATTAAATTTAATTAAAAAATTAAATAAGATTATTAATTATAATTAATTTTTTATAATTCTTATTAATAATTAGTTAAATTAAAATATTTATAATTCTTATAAAAATTAATATGTTTAATAACTAAATAATATATATTTAGATGATAATCAATCAAATTATGAAAAAAAATAAAACAAAAAATACTTTTTATTGTTTTTCAAAAACCGGAAGAATTCAAAACCAAAACTAAAAACAAAAGCTAAATAAACAAGTTTTTTTCATTAAATTGAAAACAAACGTAGAAAATAAAAAATAAAAATAAAAACAAACAGAAAAGCAAAAGTACAACTAAACGTCCCCTAAGTCTTTCTTTAAATTTTAAGATATTATGCAAAAATATTAATAGATAAGACAATAGATTTCTCTTTTTTTTAATCTATAATTTATTTTGTCTAATTGATTAACATATAAAATTAACTAAAATTTGTATTATAATAAAAATAAGAAATTGATTACCTTACTTATTAGAATTATTAGATAATAAATGAAATATATAATTTACTATTATATAAAACACATGTATTATTATCTACTTAACTAAATATTAAAAATAAATTGATATTACATATTAAATGTTATTATACTATTTAATATCAGTAGTGATATGTAAAGATGATAAATCAATAAATTAACAGAAAATTGTATGAAAATAATTATACGTAAAAATAAGAAACAGATCATCTTTTAATTAATATATTACATAATGAAGTAAAATTTTAATGAAATAATTAATTTAATATCATATTAAATTGGATAATATAGGATTAATTATTAATAAAATATGAGAAAATAATATATTATGATAAAATAAATTAAAATTATATATTAAAAATTTGATTATACTATTTGATATAAGTAATAAGAAACAAATGTGATAAAATCAATAAAATAACAAGAAAAATAAAAAATAATTTATTAATACAAATTATTGATAAATTAGAATAATAAAATAAGAAATTGATCATATTTTAAAATATTATTGCACAATAAATAAACATTTCTTTTAATTTACTTTCATATTAAACTTAGAACTATGTTATTAACAATATTTTAAGATAATCAATTATTTGACCAAGTGAGGTTATAAGCTATAGTTTTAATGATAACAAAAATATTATATCTAATTAGTTTTTTTTTAATCTTTAGTGATATTAGTAAATTAATATGTGAAATATCAAATTCAATATAAAGATAAAGTGAACAAAGGAGCTTATTGAATAAATTAGGCAATCAAAAGATGAAGAAATTCTAAAAAGTGAAGCATTTATTCAATTTAAGTGAAGAACAAAAAATAAGGAGAAATCAAGTGCATCAGGCTTTTAAGCAAAATCATTATAATCTTTTTTGTAACCTTATCTAAATAATTTTAACTAATTAAAGACTCAGTTATTGCATGATCATTTGCAATTTGGCATGTCGTATATATTTTATCACAATTAAGAGGAAATCTAGGAAGATTTTAAAGATAATCCTTTTAATGCATCAAAATACTTTTTGAGAGCTTTTGAAATGGTTTTGAATCAATTTTTTAATTGAAAGAGTGTGTTTTAATCTTTAAAAGAACTTGTTTTAGGAAGTTTGCTCAATCAACATGAGGATTTAGGCGACCAATGTTAGGGTTTTAGGTATACCGATAGACTAGCATGGTATTGTGGTCAATCTATGCCTTTTTGAACAAATATATTAAGAGTATATGACCATATTGATTGATCAATGTGGCACAATTGTTTTATTAATGTACTAGAATGGTTGACCAATGTGATGATTACTAGTTATTATAATAATTGGTTTTTGTTTCTAAAGACTATTTTAGGTTAACTTGAGAATAAATAGATCATATGTGAGTTGTGGAAAGTTTTTTGGATATCCTCAAGAGTTTTTAAGAGCCTTGAGAGGCTAGAAAATACATGTTTGTGTTGACAGTAAAGCCAACCTACTTGTTTTACGGTTAAAACCGCAAGTAAACGGGTCGTGAATTGTATCTAAAAGAGCGGATATCAATCCTACAGGGATTAATGCCCAGACACCGCTTAATTTAGACGAAACTTTGTTTAAGAAACGAAATTGTTAAATGTAAATAATCTGTAAAATTAAATTAAAAAAATAAAAGACTAAAGCAAAGTAATAGACAATACCGAAATTGCAGAAAATTAGAATTCAGGAATCTAAAGACTAGAGATTATTTTTTTCCTATTTTGTCTCCCTTCTATTTTATTAATTGAATTGTGTCTCACCTTAGATTTCCGAATGTAATAGTTACCCTTCCTCAAGGTGTAACTACTTGTCCCTAGTCGAACTAACAGGAATTGATTGGATGATCCCTCAACCTACCCAATGACTCTACCGATTTAACTGGTCATTAAACTATCCTATGGGTGATCAATTGACTAGCCAAGATCTCTCTTCTAACTATTTAATTAATGTGATGATTGTAAGTCTATAGGTTGCTAACTCTCATTGTACAATTCTACACGAATTTCATCTTACTCACTCTCTCGATTTGTTGCAAGATAATACATAAAATAAAAAATCATCAAAGATAACTTCATTTAATTCAATAAAATAGGAGTTCTAACAAAATAGTTCAAAAGCAATCCTTAAAACAAAACCAGCCTATCATGGTCTCCATAATGTCATCAACATTCAAATAAACCATTTTACAAAGAATAGAAGAGATCAAAGTGACAAAAAATTGAATATAAAGACTCCTCTTTTTTTTTTCCCCAAAATTTGGAATTTTGGTATTGATGTGCTATTTTGCCCAATCTTGATGATGATCCTTATCTTCAATCCTTCCTCAACGCTCCAAACATTTGTTCTTCACTTAAGGATGGTGTTTCTACTGAAGGTGTCGTCTCTCCTTGAAGATGAAGGCTTAATTATCCTTTTATAGTCCAAAAATCCTAGGTTTAATAAAGCCCCATATAAGGTCTCGGATTATAATTCCCACTACCGTGGAAATTTGCATGATTCCCACGATTGTGGGAATTGGTCATAGATGCACTCCTCTTTGCTTCTCCTCTTTGATCTCTAGTTCAACCTTCAAGTTGCTCCATCTTCCTTCCTACACAAAAATAGTTAATTCTTACCTTCAATTAACATCAAACAACCAAGAATAACAATGGAAATTAAACTTAATGAAAACATACAAAATGAATCCTAAACTACAACAAATCAACAATTATACAAGAAAACACATGCAAATACGTAGAAAAACATGTACTAATGCAAACCTATCAACATCCCCACACTTGAATCTTTACTTGTCCTCAAGCAAAATAAATACAACCAATCAATTCTATCACTTCATTTTCACAAAGATCAAAACATACAATTCCTCAAATTTGAGTCACTTCAAATATCAAGTTAATGCACATATCATGAATACTTTTTCGTTGATGTACATCAGCAAGCTCAACAATTGACACCATCACTCAAAGATAAGTAAAGATACACAAATGAATCTTCCTCACAGTTTTCACTCATTTCTCTCAAGTGTTTAAGGGCTAGTGTTTTGCTCAACTTTCTATAGGGAACTACACTACCATAGGCTCGCTAATACACTAATTCTCCTCTATAATGATTGCATACATAAATAAAAATGAGTACTTATTTTGAAGAATTAGGATGATATTTTTTCTTATGATAGAAGAATTTGATTTATGGGAGATTATAGAGAATAGTGAGTGGAATAGAAGTCAAAATAGACTCATTTCATTAAACAGTAAAGTAATGAACATTTTGTTTTCCACATTAGATAGAAATGTGTTTTTTTCCCCTAAAGTCTTAATGTTTCAAAATGTTCACAACATTTGAGGCATATTTGATCTTCAAAATATTAACAATTATTAAAATGACATTTGTTTTAATGATATTAATATTAATCATAATGAGCTTGATAAAAATTTAAATGATAATAAAGAATGAAGTATAAAGAAGGAGAAAGATCAAAGGAGGGAGAGAGAACTAAAGACCATATGGGATAATACAAGAGATTTTAAAAGTAAAGTACCAAATGATAAGACGACTCACATGTAATCTATGACATATAATAATGAGATATCTTAAAGTCTCTTAATGTTAATATTATAATAAAAATAATGAAAATTTGTTTTATGAAAACTTGTTTAATGCCTAGAAATCATGAGCTTGAAATCTTCCAAGTGTAATGAGTTTCAAAAAATCTAATTGCATACATGAATGAAAATAAAAAATTAAAATATGATATGCATGATATAATAAAATTTAGAAGTGTGGTTATTATTAATGATAAAGTGGATGGTTTGTTTTATAAAAATGAGACATTGATGAAGGAGATCAATGCACCTAAAGAATCATGATCTAAATTCACTCTAAGAAGTGAAAAATTGAATAACATGCTTGGAGCTTAAGGAACTCACATAATAGGCAAAAAATTGGCTACATTTTAAGAAGTCCGTCAGTTAATGCCAAGAAAAATTTTCTAAAGGGAAATCATATTTACAATGATGATGCATTACCTAAGTCATCATATAAGCATATATAATTCAATTATTGAACTGAAAATTTTATTACTCAAACAACATCTTCTAGTACTCAAGGAAAAAAGAAATCCCATACATTTATGTATGGTTCACATTCTAAATCTAAAAGATATGGTTCAAAAGGAAAAAATAAGCAGAATTCTCATACAATTTAACATTAAAAGGGCATACAATATTCTTCTCATTCATTTAAGTTCCTTAGGCTCCAAGTATACATGGTAATTTAGTACAAGCCCCCCTTGAAGTTAACATGCTCAAACTAGTTTGACCGAGCTTTGGGTTGAACTTGACTTTTTTTTTTCTAAAATTTTAGGGTTTCAGGTTGACCTCACTTGAGCAATGTTTTAGGCGATCGAGGATGGACCTAAGCCTGGGTGGGTTCAAACCATCCTAGTTAATTGCAAACCTTTGCTCTAAGCATCCTATCAAATTGTGCCTAACAAATGGATCCTAATGGAAAAGCTGATGTGAAAAATATTCCTCTTTATCATGAAAAAAAAGTATAAAACAAGCTCATTTTCACCCTAGGCCTTATAAGAAAAAAAGAATCGTGACATTTGCCTAAAACCACTATAGGCCATACTTATACCTAAAGAGCATGTCATATTCTAAGCCATTTCTTAGGGCTTATATGACGTGCCACTTTTATGGCGATTATGAACATATTCATATATATTGCTCTTTAAGAAAATGATTGTTAAAAAAATTAAAAAAATATAGGTCGAAAAATGTTTAAGCACTAATCTTCAAGGACCCAATTTATGTGGTACCTATAACATATTGGTTTATTTAATTTATAGGTCAATATCAAGTTATATAAAATGAATACCAACAATTAGACCTCCATCAATGTCAAATAAGGAACAACAGTGGTTTTTCTAATAATTAATTTTAAAAGAAAATCACCAAAGGCCCTCATATGATCCAATTAAGGAAGTTGGTATCATAAGACCTATTGTTGACCCAAGAGAGGAAGAAAAGGAGCACAAACTCATTCTTATATTGATAACATTTGAGCATATTGACTTGAAATACATACTTAAGGGGAGAAAGGATTATTACATATACCTAGGTGGAGAAAGATAGATCGATCTTTAAAACTTATTTATGAGAATTGTAATAATGATATTTGAATTATAAAGACTTTGCATGTAATATTTGTCTATATGATAAAATTTTGAAAAATGGAAGGGAAGTTATTTATTTTTTCCTTGCTTATGGATTTGTATGTCATATAACTTTTTTAATATTGATAAAGGGGTAAAGAATGATGATATTAAAACTTGATCATTTGATGATGCATAAATTAAGGGGGATTTTGATATATATGTTCCTTTAGCATGGGGGAACTTACTCATTCTAATTTATTTTGCCCAATACCATTAAATGTTTTTATATCATAAAAAAGGGTGAGACTATTGGATTAAGTGAGGTTATAACCTATAGTTTTTATGACTAGAAGTATATTATTGCTAATTTTTTTAAACCTTGGTGATATTAGTAAGTTAATATGTGAAAGTAATAGTCTATGTTTACCATGATTAGAGAGAAAGACACTCCCTTCTCTTTAATATGGGAGAAACTTTATCCATATACCAATTGATTCAATTGTGTCTCTTTAGTCTCACTTATCTTGATATATTACTTTGCTAAACTACTTTATTCTCTGGTGTGCTTATTGGTTTATTCGTAAGCATTTAGTTTCACTCCCTTGTTGTCTAGCCCTAAGAACTTTAACTCAAAGGGCTTTTTTGTCTATTCCTTAAAATTTTTTCCTACATTATGCCGTTTAACTAACAAAACTTTTAAACACTTACTACCACTCTTTGTTTTTTTTTTGCCTTTTTAAATTTATAGAAGCTAGCTCTTTGATCTTTGGTCAAATAACTCCTGATGTTATTACTTTTCTATCCTTGTCGTTCCATCTCTCCCTAAACTTTTGCTATATTCATCACCTG
Source organism: Erythroxylum suave (assembly GCA_027563595.1). Classification (NCBI taxonomy): domain Eukaryota; kingdom Viridiplantae; phylum Streptophyta; class Magnoliopsida; order Malpighiales; family Erythroxylaceae; genus Erythroxylum; species Erythroxylum suave. The sequence continues at coordinate 39,915,889 of JAOSBN010000008.1, forward strand.
AGATTCCTATTTCATTTTCTCCTGTTAGCATCCCTAACTTTTAACAAATAGAAACCTCAGTATCTCAAACCACTGGCCTTTACAATAACCTAATATAAATCCTCGTCTCAATTGGAAAAATATGGTAGGAGAGAGCTCTAATTTATCTATGCAATAATTCCCCCTTTTTTTATTTAAACGGTCGCACCATTGTTACCTATAAAATTGAAGTTCTAAAAGTGGAAGTTAAGAGTTGAAAATCAACACTGGTAGGCTTCTTCTTGGGTAAACATCCCCCACTTGCCTTAATGAATAATTGGGCTTTAAGGAGAGGTTTGGGTGAAGTATTGCCTCTGAAGAGAACCTTATCCTTTTTAAGTTCCCAACATATTCTAGAGCTAATGAAATTTTAGAAGTAGACTCCTAACATCCCCAAAATTCTCCTTTATTCCTACAACCCTAGAAACTTGATAGTTTCTAGGAAAATGTCATGCATGAGAATGTCCCCATAGGGATTAACATCTATAGTGTGCCACTTAAGTACTTGTTAATAAAAGGGTTGAGTTTATTGGTAAGTTACATTTGTAAACCCATATGTATGAATGAAATTTGATAAAAAGATTTTGGTATGTCGGACTATGTGTAAGTGTTAATATGGGTAAGGGTTTGCCTAATTACATTCCCCTTATGAGACTAGGGGAAGACAAAACCTTACTCAAAGATTCTGTTCAAGTGTCCTATCAATGAAAACCATTGCTAAAGCTTTAGAGGAAACAATATTGAGCAACTAGGAGAAATAATGGGACTGCCTGTATGTATAATTTACATCCTACTCTAGTGGAAAGCATAAATGAGAAAGACGGGACTCTAGAGGAAGCAAATGTTTCTATAGTAAATATTGATAGTACTGCTCAGGTACAAACCTTAAGGAGGAAACAAATGGTTTAATTACTATAATTATGACTTCTGATGCACCTAAAGTTAACACAATAAGATTCTCACAAGATGAGGCTTAAATAGATGTAATAAACTATCTATACTCCGTATATATACCCTATAAATCCTTTATAAGTGTGGAAGCTAATTAGATGAGCATCAAGGAATTTAAGATTGATAATGTAAGGAAGTCAAGTTAAGGGAACATAGTTAAGGGATAAAAAAAAAAATCCCCTAACATGTCCATAATTTCTTATAATATGGGAGCCTAAATTTCCTTAAAAAATAGTTATTAAGAGACTTTATCTTAGAAAATAAGCCTACTATTATAGGCATTTTGGAGCCTATGCTTAATAAGGAAAACTTTTTGAAGATAAAATTTTTGGGCAACTATTGTCCTTTTTTGTCAAACCACCAAAAACATCATTATGGTCATATAGTGATAAATTTTGATTCTATAGTAGTTAACGTTGATAGATATATGATCGACTCATGCATATTTTAGTAACTTTCCGTTAAGAGAACATAAGGGTAACTGTCTCTTATATGTATGTCTCTAAATTTGTTTCTCAAAGGAATTTACTGTAGGATAATCTTTCAAATATAAACTTTATAAATCAATAGCCTTAGTTGATTCTGAGGGATTTTAATAGCAATATCTATATATAAGAAGCAGAAGGGAATGTTTGTTTGAGAAATTTCTTAAGTGAGTTTAGAGAATGTGTTGAAAAAATATAAGTCATTGACTTGAAGTATGAGGGATTTTTGTTTACTTAGAGCAACAAGCAAACAACAAGATGATACTTAAGAAAGAGTTTAAATACAACATTTGTGAATGAAGGGTGGCTCTTTAGATTCCAAAGTAAAGCTATCATTTTAAATCCTTTATTCTTGGATCATTCCCTTATAATATCCAAGACATATTCACTAAGTGTAAGAGAAAATTTCCTTTTATGTGTAATAAAATTCTTAAAAGGGAAGAGGGGTTTAATGAGGCTATTTTAAGCCATATGTCTTATGCTACTCATGGTTACAAAGCTTCTTTCTATGTTAAAAAGCTAGGCCTAATTAAAGAGGAACTTAAGGTGCTAAATTCTAAAATAAGTAGAAGCACCTCTTAAATGTATCAACGACTAATGATAAGTTACTAAAGATTTAAATGGAGCTTTATAAGCACCCTGGAGATCCTTTTTGGTTAAATCAGAAAAATATAACATCATGTTCCTACACCAAACCCTTTTTTTGGTAATTATACAATGGAAAAGATGAAGTTTAAAATAATTTATTCCTTAAACTATAATGGTCTTGTTTTAGTTACTTCTCAATTATATATTAAGAATGAGCCTTACTCATTCTTCAAGAATTCACTAGGCCCCTACTTTACATAACTCCTCTTTACAAATCCTTAGCTCTTTCATCAGTAAGTAATTTTGTAAGGAAGAATTAGAAGGGTTAGGCACTCTTTTTAATGAATATGATATCACAAAGTTATGTTGAATTGAACCTTGAGATGCCCCTGGTCCTAATGGACTAAATAGATGCTTTTTTAGAAAACATGACCCCTAATAAAGAACATGGTGACTAATGTAATCCTTGGAATCCTTGACAAATGCATGATACTAATAAAGATCAAGAAGATGTTTATATGCCTCATTCCTGAGGTTCCCAACCTAAACTTTTTAGGTAAGTATAGACCAATCTCTTATTGTAAATTTTTGTTCAAGATTATCTCTAAATTATTAGGAAAGAGATCAAAGAGTGTACTAAAACCCATTATCAATGCTTCTCAAGGTGTTTTTATAGAAGAAAGATTGATTAGAGATAATGCGTTACTAGTTCAAGAATTATTCAAGGGTTATTCTAAAAGGAGTTCCCCTAGAAATTGTGCATTGAATTTGATTTCCATTAGGCATCTGACTCAATTAATTGATAGTTCATTGCAATTCTTGAAGTGTTTATTTTTCTAAAGAAATTCAGAAATTGGATTAGGTTATATGTCTTAACAACTTCATTTTCACTTTTAATTAATAGGGGACCAACTCACTTTTTCAAGAGAGGTAAGGGTCTGAGGCAAAAAGACCTTATCTCTTTGCACTTTTATTTTATACATGAAACACTCTGTAGACCAATGGTGCATGACATTAAATTAGATCCATTTTTCAAATTTCACATAAATTTAAGAAGCTAGGTCTGTTCAACGTTGCTTTTACTAATGATTTACTATTTTTTCAAGAGCATATGATATAGCTATAAATATCCTTATGAAAGATTTTCATAATTTTACGGAACTTTAAAAATTTGAAATTAACAAAAATAAAAGCCATATATTCATTTTTGCTAGTGATTACGATATAGATTGGTGACTCTCAACTATCTCTAGGCTTCAAGTGACGGATCACCCATTTGTGTATCTTGGTTTACCCATATCCACCAAAACGATTCAACAATGAGAGTATCTACCTTTAATTGAGAAGATTAAGAACAGACTTGGTAATTAGTGCTATAAAGTTTTACCTTATACAGGAGCTCCAATTGATTAAATTATACCAAATTCTCTCTATATATGTTGTTCTTCACATGTTTTTCTATCTAGGGGTTTAAGAAAATGATAGAGAAGTTTCTAAGAAGGTTTTTATAGGCTAGTGATCATCGTGGAAGGTAAAATTCAAACGTCATTTAGAAGGAAGTTAGCAAACCAATGACAAAATGGGAATGGGGGATTTCAACAATCAACATAAAAAAAAGTCTTTATGGAAAGGAAACTATAGAGGTTACAAGTGTGTAAGGACTCGTTATAGGTTAGATAAGTTCACTCCATTTTCTTAAAAAGCAAAAGTTTGTGAGAAATCAATAATAAGTCGTCTTTCTTTTGGCTCCTTTCTTAAATGCTGAAGTTTTGGGGGATTTTGTTAGAAACACATCAAGTGCATTATAGGAAATGGTCAAGTAACTTCTTTTGAATTTAATTGGAGTAAGGTATGACCTTTACACAACATTTAGGTAACGCCTAAAACCTTGAAAGTTCCTTAAATTGCTCTAAGGTGAAAGTATATCAGTTCCATCTATTAGGCAAATATTCCTACTAAGCTTGAACACATTTTATAAAGTTATAATCCTAACTCTAAGAGGAATGACTCTTATATTTGGTTGAAACTCAATTAGAATGAGAAATTCTCAATGTTAAGGTAGAAAAATAGGCTTGGTGTAAAGTTGTATGGTGTAAGAAATTGTTGCCTAAGGTTTCTTTTTTTTTTTTAATGTGTTAGGTTATTAGGAACAAAATAACTATTTTAGATGGTTTAGGTTATCTCAAACTCAATATTAATTGATACTTTTGTAAAGAGAACATTAAATATCTTAAACACCTCTTTTATAATTATAACTTCACTTATGATATCTGAAAATATGTCCTGGATCTCTAGTCTCATACTTGTAGTTCTTAACTTAGTTGCAATTGAATAGAATAATCTCCTTAAGGATAAGAAATTTTTTTTGGATTATGCGTCTATTGTATTTAGAATGAAAGAAATGATAACTACTATAAGGGCATGGAAAGTCGCAAGGAACGAATCCAAATTGTAACTCATTCAATGGATTAAGGAACAACTTATATTAAAAAAAGGAAAAATTTTACAATGAGTTGATTGATTCCCCATGGAGATTCGATTTGGATTTAGGGTAAAAGATACTATGTTTAAAGAGTTCATCACTCCTTAAGGTCAACAATAAGTCAAATTATGATGGCATGATATCATAATTTAGTGAGAAGTGGTTGAGGTTGATGTGTCTAAGTGTCCTCTTAAGGTTAAAGAATGGTTACTAATGTATAATATATTATCATATGTTGTACTTGGAATGTATAGTTAGGGAGCAAGCTTTTATGCTTATCAAGTAAAAGGTATTAGAATCTAAAATCAGTCTTCTTAACTGTATTGGATTCAATAGCTTCGTAATGTTCCCATAATAGATTGCTTCAATGATATTCTTTACTTTTTTTAAAAAAAGTTAATATTTAAAAGATTAACTTTAATGGAAGATTAAAGTGAGAAAAGGATCCAATTAAATCAATTGATAAATCAAAGGATGAACAAATGAGCTAAATATAGAACATATATAATTTAAGTGAAGAACTAAAACTAAGATGGAATCGAACACATCAATATTTTAAGAATGTCCTTATAATTCTTATTATAGCCTTAACTTGGTCCTTTAATGAATTACAAGTTCAATCATTGCATGATCATTTGTACTTAGGGTATATTGCATAAAAGTTCAATCATTATATGATCATTTGTACTTAGGGTATACTGCATATATTTTGTTATAATTTAGAGGAAATTTAAGATGGTTTTAGATAATGATGCATAAAAATACTTTAAAGGAACTTTTGAAATATTTTAATCAAATTTTTATCAAAGAATCATATTTTAATCTTTAAAAGCACTTAAGAAGTTTTGAAATACTTATTTTAGGAAATTTTCTCTAAAAGATGATTTTTTTTAAAAAAAAATGAACAACATATATTATAGATGAAACTATGACTTCACTACAATGAGTTCTAAGCTATTTGCCTGCCTTCATATTGATAGTGAGTCAAAAATAAGCTAAGAAGAATAGTAATACATATTTAGCTGATAAGTAACAAAAATAAAAAGGCTATAAACTCCATATACACTTTATTTCCATGGAAAGGTGATGCTAAGGATTGTGAGCATATATACATATTCTGATCTAATTGATAATTTGATTTGCAATCTGATATGACTCTTCTTTCAAGTCAATGAATCTCCTACTGTTTCTTTCTCGCCAAATGTTGTAAATGGTGATGGTAAAGGTTGATCAGAAAAGAATGGCATTAATGATGCCTTTATGTGATTTTCTGTTAACCTAATTCAATGCTTATTACCAATTGTAGCAACCATTATTATGACGTAGTAGATGTCGTATTCTGCTAAAAAAAGCCTTAGGGAATCTGCATAGGAAGAAAAGATGTTCTCTACCCTCCGCAACCATGTTACAAAAGAGACATGTGTCATTAACACTACCTTTCCATTGACTCATGTTTTTCAACTTATTCTTGATTGCTAACTAAGTGATAAATGAGGCCTTGTGGAAAAGGGTATTCCACCATAAGAGATTAAACCAAGGGACCATAATATGATAGTTGACAAATAATTTATGACAAGAATGATTAGAATACTTACTATTCAGGTTGATCCCCTAAGTGATGAAATCTTTGTTTTTTTACCTCATTTAGTGGAGGTACGTAGCCTATAAGAGAGTCCAGAAATTGCCGTGCCATGCACCATTCATAATTAGGTATGAAACTTTAAGATTTAGTGGCATTCTATTCCTTAACTACTGAAATTCAGATAGTTGAATAAGAGGACTGATAGGAAACCAATTATCAAAACAAATCCATATCTTTTTTCCATTGCTAATTTTGTGTTCAATGCAAGGATAGATAACATACCTCAGCTTTATGATTTGCTTAAGAATTTAAGAGCCCTCCTTTGTAAAATTAGCTTGCCAAAAGTTAGTATGCTTTAAGTAATTTTGAAAATTTTGGGGATGTTAAAATGCAGCCGTTATGTTACCATTTTTTTTAAAACCCCACTTTTTATGTTTATTAATGTTAAGTCAAAGCTTTCTGATAAAAATACCAATAGGCTTAGCTCCATGGGAACTTTCTAGCTAGATTAGATATAGACTAGAGGGTCACCGTGGGGTATCGGGCAGACTGCCTAGTCATTTTAAATAGCGATCTGTCAAAAATTATATTCACAATGACCTTATGTGAGTAATAAATAGTTGGGGTTATAATGTGGGTACTCTTATTGTTATAGGGGTCCTACTTAATTGTTTTCCTTGACATGGATTTTTAAAATTCCTTAAGGGTATGAACAACTAACTCAATGGAAATTTTTATTATGAAATTTCTATACTCTTCTATGTAGCACCCCACTCCTATTCGACATATACCTCGGACGTCCTTTTGACATTCGAGTACATGCTCGATGGAAGCAGTGCACTAGAGTAATCACATCACTTAACATGGCATCATCATTTAAAACACAATACTCAATGTCTAAAACTCAATTCCTCATTTTCATTTCATAAAAACATAATGTACATTGTAGCATACACTATCAAAGGCTTATCAGAGTCCACACCTCTGTTTACAAAATATGCTACATAAATGAGGAATTATACAAAAATCTATCTATCATTTCAGTCTCAACTGACTGACTTTTGAGTCATTTCTTCTATCCAAAGACACAAGGACTATTCTTCTTTTAGAGCGTCTTAGTAATTAAGTCACCTCTCTCATACCTAAAACTAAACCCCAACTATTTATTACTCACACAAGGTCATTGCGCATATAATTTCTGACAGGCCAATTTTTGAAATTACTATACTCTTTTGTGTAGCACCCCACTCCCATCTGACACATGCTCGTACGTCTTTTTGACATTCGAGTACATGCTCAATGGAAGCAGTGCGCTAGAGTAATCACATCACTTAACATGGCATCATAATTTAAAACATAACACTTAATGTCTAAAACTCAATTCCTTATTTTCATTTCACAGAAACATAATGTACTTATAGCATACAATATCAAAGACTTATCAGAGTCTACAGCTCTGTTTACAAAATATGCTACATAAATAACTAATTATACAAAAATCTATCTATCACTTCAGTCTCAGCTGACTGATTTTTGAGCTATTTCTTCTGTCCGAAGACACAAGGACTGTTCTTTTTCTAGAGCATCTTAGCAACTAAGTCACCCCTCTTATACCTGAAAGTAAACATTGCAATTTTCGTGAGTTTTGCGAACTCAGTGAGCAAGCCATCATCGATATGGTCACTTGTAACACATAACACAATAATTCATATTCAATTCATATAACCATATAATTCACATCATTTCATTAATCATCATGATCAATCAAAGAAAATTTTGTTCATTTATTTCAAATTGCACATTCAGAACAATTCAAACAACTCACTTCAATCATTCATATAATGCTTATCAAATGGTGTGTGCAATACTCATGAGACTCACTTCCAATTATTACATTGTTGTGACTGAGTGCCTTTTTCACTTTATGGATACCAGGCTCATTAATAACTGTCCCTTATCTGTTGGTGATATATGGATTATTATACATAGTGAGTTAAAGGCTCTTACCATATTCTAAGCTTTAAGCTCTTTTTGCTGGCGACTCTGGTCACAACTACCTTTATCTTATCATACATTCATGTAATGAAATGCATCGTATGTATTCAATCAATCACTTATGTTCATCATTCACATTCACATTCACATTCACATTCATATTCACATTCACATTTTCATTCACATTTTTCTTCAGACCTAAGTCTGACATTCAACCAGAATGTTGAGTACATTTATTTTTGACAAATTCACATACAATGAGCACTTTTAATATGTTTTTCATGCATTAAATGCCTCAAACATTCTATGTTTGGAATCAACACATTCACATCACATAATAATTTAATACATAATTTAAACAAACAATAAATCAGTGTGAGACTATCTAGGTTACTCATAATATGCTCCAATTAGCTATTACCTCGAGGTCTCAACAATGTCTAGATGTGGTCTCTCAATTGGCACTTCTATATCATGCAATACACATTTACACATTACTTAGTTGCACAATCACATTAATACTCAATCATACATATATTTATATGTGTTATGTGTAATGCATGCTCAATGACAATCCTAGGTATATTTCCTTAATTCACATCTCATAGTCATTTAACACTATATTTGTATATGTCTAGCTTACTCTTAGATTTATTCCTCATGTATATTTAATTATTCTAAATTTCCTCAATTTATCATTCACCAAGGTTGTCCTAGAATTATAAGAGCATATAATATCAAAATTTTCATTCATCTTTGCTTAATATACATCATTCATCTTTCACCTTATTTTAATCACATTAGTCTTCATAGGTTCACTTTCATTCTTATAACATCTCCAAATTTCTAGATTTGAACACTTAATATTCCACAATCCGTTCTTAAGTTATATCCTCTATCATCACGCTAAAAATATCACTCATTTAATCACTTATTTCATCATCAAATTAAGTTCATTTCAAGCTCCATTCAAGCCTAAATGCATTATAGAAAAGCATTAACCATTTGTTGTTTCAAACCACACATAAAAGAAGCATATTTCACTTGATAACCGTTCCAACAATCGTGGACCAGTTCCCACAATTGTGGGTTATGAAAATAGAAACTTTTAGCTCCTTTATGTATTCCCACGATCGTGGATATATTCCCACAATCGTGGGTTGCTTCCATCCGAAAATCGTAGCCAAGTTCTTTCCATTTTCCAGCCTTTTCATCTCCTTCAAATTACATCTAACATATCTTATGCTTAGTCTATCATTTTTAGCTTATTTACTCATCATTTCTACTTCATTCTTACCTCCATTTTAGCTCATTATCACTCACAAGCAAATCATGCTCTATGGTTGAACATGAACACCAAAAACAGAACATTCATCAACAATTTTATGCACATATCTTACTCCGTTATCACCTCCATTACATCTCTAGGTTATCCCCCTAATTCATCTCATTTCTAGAGACCACAATACTTCTTTTCTTTAGTTTTAGACTCATTTTATTTTACCTCTATAACAATCAAAGAAATCCACGTTATTATACCAAGAAAACAGAACAGGAAAAAATCTATTTATTTATTAAAATTTATGCACTTTTTCTATACCATTATAGTGATCTTTTTATCTCAAAAACATCCTTACAATAACTAAGAAATATTAATCATCAAATAAACAAAATCAGTACATCAATGTGTTCATTTCTTCACCCACGTTCCAACATATATTGATCACCATTTTATGATCATTTAACCTCTAACTATCATCATACATGTTTCATTCAACAAATCATGAAGAACAATACTTTACACTTACTTAATTAACTTCAAAGTCTTCAAATCACACCTAACCTTGACTTCCAAACATCATAAGATCATCATCATTCAAAGGTAGCAGGGTTAGGTCTTTTAGTAATAAGATGGAGCATATGACAAAAATGGAAGTAACAAGAGAAAGGTGAGAGCAAGATTTAATGTTAAGAGGTATAAGAGAGTGTCATAGATGAAAAAGATTGAAGACAATAAAGAAGAGAGATTAACAAAGATGAGAGTAATGAATAAAGTGAAAGATAGATGAAAATGAAGATGGTCTTTCACTATTGAGAAATATAGTGGGTTAAGATAAGGCATGGCAAGTGAGAAGTGTGTCAGTTGCCACATTTCCATTTTCTATAGGTCTCATTTGGTCCTCTTTATTAACTAGTCCATTTAGCTCCAGTTTCTAATTCAATTGTCTCCCAAATTTTGTATAACATTTGTCATTAAATCCTAATATCACATATCAATTATTCCTATTGTCATTCATCACTTATGTCTAATACCATAAATCAATTGTCTTACATTTAGCATTTTTCCTAATCCCAAAAATAATCAAAATTTAAGAAATTTTCTAGATCTTTACCAAAATTTCTAAATCAATAGTTATACTTCCCAAATCAATTTCCAAGACATATAATCCACAATTCTTAATATAATCACATTTATAAATCAATTATACTCGGAAAGTGTTAGATGAGTGTATGAACATTCATTGTAATGTGTGTAATAATCAAATTCACATGTATGTACGCTATATTGTGCATGAACATGAAATGCACTTCCTAACATCTCAATAATGTCTCTCATGTACAATATTCTAGGGTTCTAACCCTTAGCATGGGAAAACGGGATGTTACATTCTGTCTCTGTATACTCAAGTGTATCAAGCCAACATTGCACTTTGAAATTATTGAAAGAAATTTATATTTGATTCCTTATAAACATAAAGCTAATGGCATCCTCTTTATCGAACCTAATATGCCTAGCATCTCTAAAGTGGTCAAAATTTCTAAAATAAGTTCCCTTTAAGCATGCTTTGATACTTTAAAAAACACCATCCATCCTACATTATCTATGCACATCTACACCTCTTATACTAATCATATGGACTCAAATCCAAACAAATGCACACACCTATCTGACTTAAAGTGATGGCATTTAGTAATTTGACCAAAAAAATTTGGGTTTAGGTAAGAAAATAATAGGAGCAGATCTTTATTAGTGGTGATAGCTCGAGGTTATTATGAACTTGATCATCCTCTTATTGCTTAAAGATGGCTTGGAACTCATTCTTATGTTTTCTTAATAATTACTTAGTGTTAAATCTCTTCAAATGTTTCAAAATATAAAAAAATCTAAATTTGTTTAAGAAAGTTCCCTAACTTAAGAAAAGGAAGATTTGATGGAGAAATGGTTGATAAATCTAGATGAAAAAATAGTGGATTGTCAAAATGGTTTCATGGGTAGGGATTTCATGTTGGACCCCAATTTTTAAGTGGAATTTAGAAATATTAAATGAACTTGAATGAGTGTTATTGTGTATATGTTTAGGTATAAATGTAT
>JAOSBN010000008.1:39940861-39954662 GCA_027563595.1 Erythroxylum suave
TTTTGATTTGCTTCCGCTTTCGATTTGCTTTCGATTCCTCAAATCTTCGTTTCGAAATTTCGGTTGGGGTCCGGTTCTCGGATCGGGTCCCAACATTTCAAGTAGTGGGTACATACAAATTTGAGAGAAAATAAAGTTAGAGCTAAAGGGTTAGGTGACAAAGTAGTGCTAGCATGATTTTGACTTCACAACTGGAGAATCGTTGTAAATTCTACATCTATAATAAGTATTTAATGGATTATAATCTTAGCACGATTTTAAGAGCATTTTTCTCATGTTTAGATGATTTTTATATGATTTAATAATCAATATGGCTTATATTTTGTTTACAGACCTTGTTTTATTTCCTAATGAAGAAGGAACAAATTTGGATAAGTTGAAGAAGTTTTAGTTTGATTTTTGGATGAACAAATGTGGAACACAAACCTATGTCTAGAAAATAGGATAAACATAAGCCCATATTTGTAGCCTTTTATATAAAGAAATATGATCTGGTATTCATGACCTTATACTTGTGGTCCTAATATGAACCTCGAATGCATGATTAAGGAGTTACTAAACCAGTGTAGGTGTCTTACAGATCGTTGTTGGGGACCCATATTAATAGTGACTTTTATGCAAGTTAGGAGTTTCTAAAGCTGTAAAAAATATGGGACCAGAAAGGGTCCATATTAGAGTCTTTAAATTTTATAAGGTTTTATAAGAATAAAGGCAATTTTTAGAAATTAAACCAAGATTATTGACATAAGAGTGAGAAACTTTAGAGAAAAAAAGGATTCAATTAAGATTCAATAAAATAACATTCTAATTTCACGATCTATGAGAATGATTTGTTTTATCTTATTATCTTTATTGACTATTGTTAGGTTTCTTATTCTTAGTATGAAGTAAATAGGGATTGATCTAAGTGGGAAGAACTTAGAACTATAATTTTAGATTGGTTCTTTGATTTAATAAAAGGCCTAAGTTTTATTCTGAATTGTTTATGATTACTTATTATCATGGAGTTAACATGTGCTACCTTTTTTATTCATACTTAGATTTCACATATAGGGATGGAGTAATCATATGTATGAATAGATCACGGTATGAATAACAAAAGTTACATGGAATCTTAGAGATAGGACCGAATAAATCTTATAGATTAGAGTCAAATCTGTCAATGGAATTTATTGAAAGAGTTAATGCATTCTTGAGGGTTTTGATTAAAAAAGATTTCAATTAATCAACTTAAGTTAAGAGACGCATTTCTTGAGAAAGCAAACATGGTTATAACCTCGAAATTTCTATCAATTCATGAAACTAAGGTTAACCATTAAATAAAAATAAATTCAATTATAAAAAGTTATATGAGATTCTAAATCTAGATCTTAATTATCCTTATTTTTTTCATTCTTGTCTATTACTTTAGTTTATTATCTTAGACCAACTATTTTACTTTCAAATCTCATCATTTAAATTTATAATCTGTTAGTTAGATTAGATAATAAAAAGATAGTTAGTACTAATACTTCTACTCCTCATATGATCAACATTCGTATTCACCTAATATATGCGATAAGAATAATAGGTACATATGATAAATGATCTTGAGCATAGTTTTGATCAAATACATATATCAAAATAAATTTTTTTATTATTTTTACTTTAGAAAACAATATTAGGAAACTCTATCTTTCTTAATATAATCATGTTCTACATTTATTTATTTTAGAATTATCTTTTTTTGTTTTTTATTTGTTAGCTGAATTTCATAATCGAAGTACTTAAGATTACTGTTAAAGAACATAAAGGAAGGATAGTTAGGACAATGTCTTATAGGGGATTATGTTAGGTAATCGATAATGTCGACATAATTAACAAATAGTGGAGGACAATTTTTAAACCAAGCCTAATATGATTTAGATGGTTTAATAGCTTGTGAAATTCGATGGCTTACCAAATGAGGATCCACATGTACATATTACCAACTTTTTAGAGATTTATGATACATTCAAGAATAACTGAGCTTTGGATGATTCAATTTGTTTGACATTATTCCCTTTCACATTGAGGTAAAAAACAAAATTGTGGTTAAAGTCCTTACCACTTAGATTTATAACACCTAGGATGGGCTTACTAAGAAGTTTTTATATAGGTATTTTCCTCTAATACAAATAGCAAGACTAAGCAATGACATCTTCTCCTTTCTATAACTAAAGCGTGAGACAAAGAATGGGATGTGGGAGAGATTAACAAAGTTATTATTAAAGGGTTCTCATAATGGACTTTATATGGGACTATAGATATAAACATTTCATAATAGATTATGTTATCCAACTAAACAATTGATTGAAGCATCAATAGGTGTGATTAAAAACTCTAAAATTATAGAGGCATTATGAAAGCTCATTGAAAATATTGTTATAAAAAACTAACAGTAGGGGAATCTGAGGCTAAATAAAAAATTAGGCAGTATTAAGAAGATTGACAATATAAGTTTGATATATATATCAACCAATTTAAGTAATGAAATGTAACATTTGTATTAGTGGACATCCTAATCATAAATGTCAAGTTCCTAATAATATAAGATAGTTAAGTGAGCCAATTAATTTTATGAGAAATAGATTTCAAAATAACTCTTATAGTAATATTCACAATCCTAGGCATTGGAACATCCAAACTTTTGGAATAATCAAGCTTTACCCAAATTTAAGCAACAACAACAAATAGAAAGGAAGTCAAACTTTAAAGAGCTCATGACAAAATTCATTACTACATTTAAGTCTTGCTTCTAAAACTAAAATGTATCTTCAAAATCAACAAGTCTCCATCCATAACTTGGAAAATTAGATTGGATAGCTTATTAAGCTTGACTTTGAAAAGCAGTAGGGTACTTTGCCTAGTAACACTAAGCCAAACTAGAGAAAGTCAATGTACTGACTTTAAGGAGTGGAAAGGAGCTAGAAGTTGAAAAGAAGGAGAAGAATGTTATAGGAAAAAAAGGATGAGGAGAAGGACAAAGAGAATGAGGAGGAGCCAAGAAAGGAAGTAGCTACAGAGTACTAACTGAGAATTCCATACTTGTATAAGCTTGAGAAGGATAAAAAGATAAATTTGATAACCTTTTAGAGCTTCTTAAATAATCACATATTAACATATCGTTGCCAAAACTCTTTCATAAATGCCAAAGCAAGCTAAGAACTTAAAAGATCTCCTTTCGAATAAGAAGATGCTTGAGGAATTATCAATTATAACATTAAGTGAGGAGTGGTCCACTATCTTGTAAAATAGACTAACTAGAAAATCAAATATTTAAGGAGTTTCACTATTCCTCGTAATATTGGTAGCTTTTCAATTAAAAAGGCATTATCAAACTTAGGAGTTAACATTAACTTAATGGCTTAGAACATGTTATAGGACTTAGGATTAGTTAAACCTAAGCTAACTAGGATGAGAATTCAATTAATAGATGGATCAATTAAGATTTCTAGGGTTATTATAGAAGAAATGCTGTTAAAATTGATAAATTTATATTCTCAATTGATTTTAGGGTTTTGGATATGATGCAGAGGTTCCTTTAACCTTATGAAGATCAATTTTAGTTATAACTAAGGCTATTATAGATGTGCATGGCTAGACATGAATCCTAATGGTAGAAAATGAGCAAATAGTTTCTAAGATATCCAAAGACATTAATGAACCTTTTAAACAGATGATAAATGTACATATATAAACGTGATTGATTCTGAAGTTTCACAAAAGATCTATTTGAGAGATTATCATGTAAGGAAAAGAAGTCGACATGGATAATACTATTCTAATGGAGCATGTGACATATTTAGAAGCTAATGAGCCAACGAGTCAGAAGAGAACTTTAAGTGGAAGAATGCCTTTCCATATCTTCCTTGTTTTTAATTTTTTGGAAGGTAGTGTTGACTTTTATGTGACAAGGACATAAAACAGACCCTGTGTTAACATATTGGAAAGAGTATGACATAATCATATAGCTTTCATACTTATGTTTAGGGTAAAAATAAGTTTCAAAGTTTAAGGTAATGTATTACCTAATAAGGGGCATATTCAATCTGTGTTAGTCCCTTATTGTCTTTATTTCTTAGAGTGTTTAACCATTAACCAACATAAGCTCAAGTTGCCTCCATGTCTTCCCTGTGTTCCCCAAACATAGACCCATTTACCCTTCACGTAAACAAACATAAACATAACACATTAGCATTTTTGTCCTATGCTCATCGATAATAAAACCTACTAAACAAAAAATAGAACATCGTCTATAATGTCACTTTCTTCTCCACTTTTCTCTTGACCAATCTCCATTCCCATCAACTTTTCACTCAATTGGACATCAAAATTTAAAGATTTGTTAGTTTTACATCAATGAATACTCTATTTTTAGCAATTTAAGGTTTTTGGGTTCCCCTACTGATATTTGCTTTTAATTTATTTCTCATTATGGATTGATTGAGTGTGAATTTTTTATTTTAATACAGGGATCAGTGGAACTTAACTGGCAAGGAAGTTGTTTCAGGTTCAAACTAATACATTTAACTTGAATTCATTATGTGAAATGTTATTTTATGAATGCATAGGATGGTAATTTCACTTTGAGGATTTTATTGGTGAGGAATGATGTTATTGAATGCTTCCTTAGAATGCAATACCCTTTTGTACTCTAATTTCAAGTAATTACTACTATTTATAAATATAAATTGATTGAAATTGGGATCTGAGAAATTTTTATAGGATGTTAATTGGATTGAGATATGTGTTATTGACCATAGGTCTTGATTGAATTGACATATGTGTTATTTAAAATTGGTCATTCTTATGTTAAAATTGCATTGGACTTATTGTTTTAGGAATGGAATTGCATAGTTTAAGTGTAGGTTACCTTTTTAAGTTATTTGTTATCATGTTAGATTTAAATTAGCATTGAGTTTTTTTTGGGTTGTTGATTTCATTATTGGCTATTCTTCTTAGGGATTAGTCTAATTCGAGTTAGAATCATTGTTATTTTTTCGATTATTTTATTTTAGTTTGTCAACTGAGTTCCAATAAGATAGCATGGTTGACATGGCTGTTATTTTGTTGTCTAATCTTCTCCCTCTTCAGATTATACATCAATTACAATGAGATGAACAGAGGCTCCGGCATATTATATTTAGGAAAAAAAACATCCTTAACAGAAAAAGCATAGAGATGCTTCTTGTACCTCGAGGGAGGTAACTCATGGGGAGCTCGAGCTTCAAAACCTGCTTATTAAGGATATCTGAGCTGATGTGCTACCCATGGAATAGCTTGATTGTCCATTCCTGCAATTTACAACTAAACTTGAGTTTAAGCAATTGCAAACTCTTCAATTGAAGAAATTCGAGGCGCTACGATTTATAGATGGGGCAGCGTTGAGAGAGCTGGCTTCGGAGAAAATAGTGTAAAGAATGTTTGACTTTGATGGCTAGTTAGAATTCGTCGTGATCCAAAACCAGTATATCAATAGCTAGTCTTAAAATTCATGAGGACGTTCAAGGTGGATGAGAAGAAAACGGTATAGGGGGAGCTCAGCATCACTTCAGTTGCAATCATTTTAGCATCCAGGTGGGATTCTATATGAAGGAGCACGTGCAGTCTATACATATAGATTGGAACAAAGTTGAATGGGAATTTCCATAAATCAATGCACCGGTTTTGGCAGGCAGTTTCGACGGTTATACCCTATTCAACTACAAGGTCCAAGGCTTCCATATTTCGCTTCCTTGTTATGACCCACTGAGATTTACTCTTCTTGCATTGCATAAGAAAGCGAGCGTGATGTCACTTGGGACATATATTCATTTAGCCCGTTAGAGGTTATTTTCACCAATCAAGCTTTGGTACGACAGAATGTGGGTCTTTTATAACTAGATTGGCTAAGAGATTAGGAGTGTTAGGTGATGAAAGTAGTTTGAAAATTGTCTGCATTTGGATAAGGATGGTCGAGTTATGACCAGATGCATGTGGGTATTATTTCGCAATAATCAGAGCACTAATCAGAGTAGTGGACGATGTGACTGGATCTATGCCGCCTCTAGCTCTAAAGGCTTCATTAGCACACCAACCAACTACTAAATAGAGTATATGGAGCAGTGTTTACCTTGGATTGGGAATACAATCATACATTAGTGGGATCGGGTAGCATGTGGGTATTAAGATATAATCACTGCTAATTATCCTTTCTTATAATGTTGCTACGAAGTCACTGGTATCCTGTTCTATTTAGGATGTTTTAAAGTTCTTTCACTTAATTTGGTCCACACATTTATATAGATTCTAAATAAATATATAGATGAGATTTAATAGAATATAATTATAATTGATTAATTGAAAAAGAGAATTTGATCCCTTAATAAAGACACAAACAGAGGAATTAGCAGTTAAGGAGCCGTCAGTGAGCAATCTAGTAGATATGAATTTCATTGATGATATGGTTAAACCTTAGGCAATGGAGCCATACGTGTCTCCATCTGCATCTGACATCGAGCAGCCCACTGACCCAGGATTGACTTTTTCACTATTATTACTGAACTATGTTTTTTTTTACAATTTATCAACATTTAAAGTTCTAACTCCTATTGAGGGAATTTGATAGGTCTTTGAAATTTCTTTTCGCCACGGAAGTACCAATTATCTTGTTTTACTTTTTTTTTCCTTATTTTCTAATTTTTCATTATTCTTGTATGCCATATATATATTGGGGACAATGTACAAATCAAATATAGGAGGGAATTAATTACTTCTGCTTGTCAATTTTATTATAATTAGCTAAATAAGGATCAATTATAAGAAAGTTTTAACTTTAAAAGAATATTGATTAAGATAATTCAATATAATTAGGTTATTATTAAGATTTGATTTTTTAGGCATATATTCATGGGCATTGACGATTAAGTTAATTTTAATTTTCTTTATTAATTTAAAAATAAATACTTGGTTTACATTATAATAAATTTAATATAATTTAAACATACAATTGAGTTAGAAGTAAATTCTTTTAAAAAAATTTAACATATCTCACAAAAATGTGTGAATAAGTAAGCATTAAATAAATTCACTCTATTAACTTCAAATCAAGTAAAAAGATTGAAGTTAAAGAGTAGTGTTAGTAGTCATTTAAAATAGTAACCTAATTGAGTGACTGTGGGTATTCATTATTAGTTGTTTGCTCTCACATCAAAAGGTTAGGTGACTTTTCAAACAAGCCTCAAAATGCTCTTTTGTTAATGTAAAGTTAATGTTTTACCTTTCAACTACAATTATTAGTAAGGGGTATGAAAATGTTCCAAACTTAGAACACCTTTGTAGCATCCGACTCTCATAAGACATATACCCGACATCCTGAGTGATATCTGAGTATGTACCCCGCAAGGATGGCATGCCAGAATAATGAACAATCAAACTCATTACAATTTTTTTTAAATCTTTAATCAATGCACAAATTAATAAGAAAATTGGGAGCATTCTATTTTTTTTGTAACATCAAAATCACATGCATTATTATTCTCATTTACAAACCTTTTCCACTTTGGAAAGTTATTACATACATAAATATTCAAATATATACTGTACAGAAATTGCAAAATATACAATTTGATACAAAAATAAGAACAAATGCAGACGCGAACTAGTCCCGACCTCTATTTTTTACTTGAATGCAATGGTTATACTCCCGTCAGCTTAACGGGGTAATCCTTCTGAACCTGAAAACTATTGCAAAATTTTGGATGAGTTTTTGCAAACTTAGTGAGTGACCATCCTTGGCTCACTCAATCACATACACATACAGTTCATATAATCACCTATCAATTTGTTCATAACATTTACATTCTCCTTCTTCTTTCTTTTATTTTTATCCGAAATTCACTTCCATTTTAAGCCTAGAAAATGAGGTTGTTGGGCAAAGTCTTCTTCTAAACAATTGTTTATATATGTCTTAAGTTTCTAAAGAACCTAAGTTCATATAGTTTGGTTCATGATTCTGAAAGTTATACATAATTTACTACATACTGTTCAGAAATAGAGACATAATCTGAAACTCAACTTCAAGACAAATTTCAAAACTCTTAGAGACAGAATTCAAACTCGATTTATTCATGATTATTGTAGTCATTCGTTTCTAGTTTAATATAAATCAACAATCGTCCTATTTGGATATCTGTAGGTCAAGATATATCTAAAACACAGATGCATGTTCTGTTGAAACACTACATCTAACACATTTCCAGCACACTTCATCATCAATTTCATCCTAATTCATCTCTTTTGATTAGTCTATCACCTCTAACTTATATCATCATCATCTCCTCTTCATTTATACCCCAATTACAGTTCAATGTCCTCTATACACAATTCAAAATCCATGCTTGATCATACACACCAAAAACAAAACACATCATATACACATTTATCATAACGACCTTTCTATCTAAAAAAAAATTGTCTCAACAACAACTATCGATTATCAAAAAATCATCACTCTTCCAACCCCTTTTTTTTATCATGCTAGCTCTAACCCATCATCAATATCAAACAAGGCAGAAATTCATTCATTCACTCATCATAATCATTAAGTCATGAATAATGTTAGCTCACTAAATTCAATTGTTTTGACAAAAATCTCTTTATAAATCAAACACCCACAAAATTACCTAAGGAATTTCATATTCAAAACCAAACCTCAAATCACTCATCATAATGTCCCATTTTCAATGAAGATTAAAGCATCACTTACTTGATTTACCCAAGGCTTCTTCAAGAGTCTCCAAGAACCCTAACTCCTTCAAAATCCATGAAAATTAGCTTTCAAGGTGAAATGGGTTAGGTCTTTTAGCAACTAGAAGAAGATAGCTAGATAGTTAAGTGGCTAGCAACGGAAGAAATTTGCATATGATGCTTGGAGAAGAGAGTGTCGTAGTGAAGAAGAGAGAAGGATGAAGAAAAATGAAAAAGAAGGAGAAATGAAGCATATGTCGTGAATGGTCAAGTGAAAACCATGAAATGGTCTTTAATTTGGTAAAAAGAAATAGTAAGTGGTGAGTGGTAGTGACACTTGCTACTTTCCTATGGTCCCACTTTTGGTCCTTTAATCTACTAGTCCATTTATCTCCAATTTTCAACCTAATTTTCTTCCAAATTTTCAATGGAAGTTGTCATTAAATCCTAATGTCACTTATCAGTAATTTATGTTGTCATTTGACATTTATTTCTACTATCATTTAATAACTTTCTTGTCATTTGACATTTTTCCTAGTCCAAAAATTACTCATAATTCCAGAAAATTCTCAAATTTCTCCAAAAATTCAAATCAGTAATTTGATTCACTGAATCAATTTTCAAAACAAAATATTCACTATCCACCTCATAATCACATTAAATCAATCATTTATACTCGGAAAATGTCAAATGAGTGCATTAAAAAATTATTGTAATGTGTGCAATGATCAAATTCACGTGTATGTGTGCTATATTATGCATGAACATGAAATACATTTTTGTTTCTCTCACTTTTATTTCTCATTTACAGTATTCCCGACTCTAACACTTAATATGAGAACAAAATGTTACAATCTCTCTTATATACATTCACTTTATGCATTAGGTTAAATTTTATAGATTGAGTTAAAATTTGAAGGATTGGGAAGATTTTGAATTATGACTTAATGTGAGTAGCTAAATGCCTAATAAGTTGATGAACTTTCCAATTAAATAAATAATGAAGAGTCTTGAATGTTACACTTTATTTGTTAAATTCTGTTCCAGAGTTGTAATATATTTATATGAAAAGTAAGGAAATTGATTTGAGTGATTAAGTATGGGAGAATTTCATAAGTGCTAAATAGGCTATATTTTTACCATTATTTTAAAAGAATTTTACTTATGTTATATCATTTTGTACTTAATATGACATATAATTTTGTTTACAAGATTTGTTTTAGCTCTTATTGAAGAAGGAACAAATTCGAACAAGTTGGAATCAAGTTAGAAAAGTTTTAGTAAGATTATATAAGAATATGGGTTAAACATGGACCCATATTTAGAACACAGTTCAAATATAAATCTATGATCAACCTGTGTAGCCTATTTGTTTGTTATGTTTCTTTAAGAATTTTCCTTGTAAAGGAACATAACCTAAACATGGACATATGTCCATGGCTTTCAAACTTGTTTTCTCAAGGTGAACCCTTAGTTGATAAGTGAAGAGTTAATAAGACAACATGGAAGCAAACACATAAATATTAATTTTTATGTAAATTAAGGTTTTTATAGTTGTGAAGAATATTGGACTAATATAGGTTTTTGTTAGATTTCATGAGAAAAGAAAAAGCTTTTGTAAATTAAACTAGGGAGAAGAGAGAGCAGTTAGAAGGGGTCGAACAGGAGATTTTTGACATAAGAATGAAACAACTTTAGAGGTAAAGAACGGGATTCAATAAAGATTCAATCAAAGAACATCAAGATCCATGATCTTGATTTATTTTTTCTTATTTTCAATTTTGATTATTATTGGGTTTCTTATTCTCAGTTGAAACTACACATATCAAGGTGAGATGAATCCTAAAACTATTATTTAGATAAATTCTTTGGTTTAGTGAAAGATTCAAATTTAATTGTGAATTGTTTATGATTACTCATTATGATTACATTAAAATGTGCTAACAATGTGATTCAATTTTAGATTTCATATATAGATATTTAAAATTATATCAATAGATTGTGGCATAAATAACAAAAGTTCTATGGAATCTTAAAGAAAGCACCATGATTTTGTGTAACTACAAGCGAACAATATTGTTGTAACTAGCACAGGCAAATATGGATTAACCTCATGAGGATTGTTGTTTAACCACATAATATTCAAAATTTTAACAAATTGGATCAATGATTATATATGATTGAATAAGAAAATAAACTAAATAAAAAATCTAAACACTAAATAGAGCAATGGTCAAGAATGTACCAATCAATGAATTAACTAGACTTAGGTTAAATTTCACCCTATCTTAATGAGTTACTCTAATTTCTTAGACCAGCAAGAGTACCTAATTCATATCCTCTCTTAAGACAGAGAATCCTTATTCATAGGTTAATTAACTGAAATCCCTTTTGAATATAAATAACCTAAGAATGCTTTAATTTTTCCTATGAACTATATTGATAGGTTTTGCCCTAACCTAAGAAGATCTTATGGCTTTCTCTCAAATAGCTCATGATTAATCTTCTTTATTCATGTTATGACCTAAATACACACCTCACCTCTCAAATTTAGATGCATGAATCAAATATCAAATCTTCTAATTGATCTCTTTAGATTTGGTCAATATCAAAACATGGATAAATCCTAGGAAAACTAGAAATTCATTAAACCAAAGATCAATCAAACTATATTACATCTTAAGTTCATCATATGTAAATCTATATCCCAAGTCAGATATTAATTACACAAAGAACACAAAAACAATAAAAAGATAAAGAATTTTCTATTCTTAAATCTAGAATCTTCAAAGAATTATTGTTGAAATCTTCATCTATAGTCAAAGAATGATGTATTCTTGATCCAAATTAATGTAGAATAGCTTCAAAATGACTTCAAAATATTTATTGACTAAAGAACTCCCTCCTTTTGCCACTTCTTTTCTTTAAAATTTGAAACCCTAACTTTTAATAAGTTACATGATCCCAAATACTGGTCTATGTAGCTGGATGTGTTCTATTTAAAGGTCAACACAAGGGTGCATGAGGTGAATAGAAAAGTCATAAGTGACCACCTTCAAACATGACCCTCAATAAGGTGGTTTGTAAGGTGTTATGTTCTATGGTCCTTCTTCAATTCTTCTGAAATTGCTGCAATTTGGTTTAATTCTTCTCCAATTTTGCTTCTTTCCCTTTTATTCATAGAAATAAGATCTAAAATGATAATAATTATCAAATTAAGTATCAGTCCCTTTAAAATCCGTCCAAAATACAATCAATATGCTATGAAAATAGTGCTAAAAATAATGTGTCTAGGATACATCAAACTCCCTTGTACTTAAGCAATTGATTATCCTTAAGCAAACCAATCCCTCATTCAATCTTAAATAGAAAACAATTTTGGAAAATTGCTAAAAAATTAAACATAATAATGAAGATCTTCCATTACTCATTCAAACAAAAAGGATCATCAAAATTTTATTTAACTAACCACTCAGATCTATTCACATATTGATTCAATTCACTTCATGATATTTCAAACTTCAACTTGAAATATAAAACTCATTTCCATGCATAAACTAAACATATATAAGATAAAATGGTCCAACTTTCAAGCATATGCACATCTTTTTATTATTCAGAAGCTTGTTTGAAAAGTCGCCTAACCTTTTACACAAGAGTAAACAACTAGTCATGAATACTTTCAGTTACTTAACTAGGTCACTATCTCAAATGGCTAATAAAACTACTATTCAATTTCAACATTTTTATTCGTACGAACCAGTAATGTGAAATTATTATTGTCACTTATTTAATTATGTTTTGTTAGATAATAAAATTGATCAAAAGAAGTCACAATTACTTATATATGTGCATTTTTAATAAGGAATATCATAATGATTATCAAGTATTCATTCTCTACATTAATAAAGCAAATTAAAATTGCTTATTCATCAACACTTATAACTAATTACATAAACATTCAAATTCACCAAAATATTCAAATTTATAATGATTTTCTCCAATAACATGCTTTTAAAGAAAAAGATCCAAAAGTAACTTCCTATTCAGAAATAATGAAAATGATTGATATTTAAGTATATTGTATAATTTCTCTCACAAACTTAAAATAAACATTGTCCTTAATGTTTCCAAACATAAAAGACTAATAAAAATGAAAGGGGGGAGAGAGGGAGTAAAGGACATGAACTTCCTTGATGTTTCAGTCACATCGTCAAGTCGATATGTAAATCCATTCCACTAATTTGGCATTTAAGTGTTAAATAGAATAAAAAAAGAACTTTAACAAAAAGTGAGTTAATTATATATATATAAGTAGTTTGTATATATATGTGTGTGTATGTATGTATGTATGTATGTATGTATGTATGTATGTGTTATGTGAACTTTTGAGAGAGATTTACTGAATTATGTTGAACTACTAATATGAGATGTTTGCGTTTCCAATGTGTTTGTTAAAATGTGGGACACATATATTTTGATTTGGTAGACCAATAAATGATGTGATAATTGGAATTTGAGTTTAAATAATATGATGTATTTGAGAATTTGGATTATATGTGTTTGCGATATTGTGTCCTAACTTGAGTGAACACGTCGATGATCAGTAGTTCGCTCACTGAATTCGCAAAACTCTCCAAAATTGCAATGTATCTTTCAAGCTCAAAGGAAATATCCAATTAGACTTATTGGAGTATAGCCACAAAAACTAGACATGAGCTAGGGGTTAGGATCAGTTTATACCTACATATACATATACATATATATGTCCTCCTCTCTGGATGGTCCCGGTAGGCATGTCAATGGGCCGGGTTGGGCCTGGGCCGGCTGTGGCCCGGCCCGGCCCATTCACAAAATCGGGCGGGCCATTGTGGCCCGCTGCCCGTGCGGGCCACAAAAGGGCCAGCCCATGGGCTGGGCCGTCGATGGAGAGGCCCACGGGAAGGCCCATGGCCCGGCCCACCTAGCCCGCCCGAGCCATGGGCCGCCCGCGGGCCATTTTTGGCCCGCCATATTTTTAATAAAATTTTTAAAATAAATTCAAAAAATTGTT
>JAOSBN010000008.1:39962365-39979385 GCA_027563595.1 Erythroxylum suave
TCACATCTTATGCACATTCCCATTTCATAACTTAATCACTCATCATTTTCTTTGAATTACAACCTCAATCCTTTGGTACTTTGATATCAATAACTCATTCATTACTGTACCCATATAATCCCATATATGACTAGTGAAGAGGAAAACAAAATATATTACTATGTATATTTCATTGTCAACTTTCGATTTTCTAGCTCAATATTTCCTTTCACTACCACTTTAATCGTTCTTTCACACCACTACACACTTTCATTGATCTTTCAACTCCCAAATCTAGTTTATTACTATCCCATAATATTCCAATCATCAATCCAAAGAAAATCACCATGTACCGTACACTAAATCTCCTCACTCATTTTCCAACACATACAAATGCCACTGTTCTTAACCATTTGGCAGTGAACTAACGATGCATGCTTCATTTCATGCAAAAACCACAAAAATCATGATAAGCTTACTTGATTGAAGCTCGAAATCTCCATGAAATCATGTAACCTTAATCTCTTATGCACCCACGCATATCAACTTGAAAATGGACAAGGAGGCTTGGTCTTTCTTGGAACGGAAGAAAGGAATATCCCAGTAGAAGTAGGAACAAACATAAAAAGTAAGGTTTAGCTTTGGTGAAGATTTGAAGAAAAGCTCTGGGTTGGGGGATTTCTAAAGAAAGAAGTTTTCAAGAAGAGATAAAGACAAGGGCAGTAGCTTGTCTTTTATAGGCAAATAAAGATCTGAACCACCTACGACACCTATCCAATTCTTATCCACTTGTCAACTTCCCTTTATCCAAACTCACTTAAGTATAATTTATACTTAAGTTTATTACTTAGTACATACCACTGCAATCACAAGTCACAACCTCTTACTCACTTTCCTTAATCATACTGAACTTATAAGTCTATAACTCTCTTGAAGACTTTAAAGACAGATTTTTATCTTCTGAAGGCTCAAAATGAGACAGAAGATAAGTACAGACTAAGCCAAATGAAAAGGCAGACCAAATGAAAAAGACAGATTAAATGCCAATAAGCAGAAGAAGGCCAGAAGCATATAAATCAATAAGCAGACGAATGCCAAATAATAAGGTAGATGAAATTCAAAAGACAGACAATAGGTTCCGACGATACACCAAAAGACAGATGAAGTGTCTAAAGGCAGGCGGAATAGCAAACACAGATGATATGTTAGAAGACAGAGGAAATGTCTAAAAACAAATGGAATGAAACACAGACGATATTCGTCAAAAGATAGACTAAGCAGAAGGGCAGAAGATATTCGTCAAAAAATAGGCGAAGAAGAAGGGTAGACGATATTCAAAACACAAACGGAAGCCATAGACAGACGATAGGTGGTCAACACAAATGATAGAATAGTCAACCACAGATGATAAGAAATACAGACGCTAAGTGGTCAACACAGACGATAGAATAGTCAACCACAGAAGATAAGAGTTACAAACGCTAAGTGGTCAACATAGACGATAGAATAGTCAACCATAGACAATAAATCACAGACGATATGTGGTCATCACAGATGATAAAATAGTCAACCATAAATGATAGACGATGCACAGACAATAGGCAAAACACATACGATTCTTTGCATCTATGTTTTCCTTGCATCTAATAGACAAAACACGGACAATTCCTTACATCTATGTTTTGGTGATGTCATCATAGACGATACGCAAAACACAGACGATACGTCTTTGCTCCTAACATCTCCCCCTTATTTAGACCATAACTTCCTACTCCTCCTTCTGTACTCCCATACTAAATATTCTCAGTAAACTTCTTCACTAATTCCAACACTTAGATTTTATTTCTAGTCTTCTTACTCCATTTCATTCTAATCATTTACTATACCACAATTCTCAGTTTATCCCATTACTGTTCACTATACCCGAAAGGTCAATGAGTGCATGTACAATTATTTTCACATATACAAAGACTCAAATTCACATGCATGCATGCTGACATTCCGTTGAGCTTAAAATGTAAATTTTCTAACTCTCACATTGCTATTCTCAACATTATTGAAATCTGGGTTTTAACCCTTGATATGGGGACTGGATGTTACATTGCAAGTTCATAATTTAATTAGGGTTTACAATTTATGGAACGGTTATAACTCTAGAGAGAGTAATTAACCCTACGATCGCCTAGAACCGACATCCCACAAACACATAAAAACTAGATTAGCATTGATGATAGGTAAAATCCCCTCTCCCATAACTTGATTAATTCTCTCTTTAGATTTCCACTATTTCATTATTCGATTGTTGTTAGTTTTTTTTTATTTTGTTTACTTTTCAGTCATTATTCAAATTTGAGTCTTAAACAAAGCACAACCTTAATTAAGTGGTGCCTAAGCACAATCTATATGGGATGATATCTACTTTTTACTATAAGTAATGACCTGTATAATTGCGATTTTTAGCATAAAACAAGTAATTGGTTTTGTAATTCAACAGCATGCAGGGCATATCCAAAATGAAAGACAACTATGGGCCATACTATTCTCCAATCATAATTAAGACAAGATATCAAATATTGAAGCATATAAAAAATTGGTCAGGTTATCGAAGCCTCCAAAATATTTCTGATTCACCAAACTCTTGTAGTAGTTGTGAAACCAAGTTGAATCCCTAGAGAACTAAACACTAGCTTCTTAATTTCAATTAATAAAAGTAAATGGCATTTTTTGGTTAAATAACTGATTAACTAAAATTAATCTAAAAAAATTAAATTAAATAAATTTAAATAAAGTCAAGATTACCAAGCTACAATTCAAGGGAAAGATCTCATTTGATTGTAACATTGATCATTGGCTTAAAGAGAATATTTTCACAATTCAAACAGTTAGTCCGGACACATATTAGGATAGTTGTAATAAGTCTCAAATTTTTCCTAAATTAATTAGTTCAAACCCAACATCCAAACCAAACTTATCATCCATTGACTGCGCGTCATAACATTTCATATCAAATAAATGACAGTAATAAGCTTAATGAAAAAGACTAACTCTAAATTAAATAATCGAGATATCTGCAATCATTCAACTTAGTTCTCTTGTTTACCATAAGTTAAATATGCAATTTCATAAATAACCTATTTTCTACTTGTACCAATCCTTCTTGACAATTACGGATTATTGAATTCCTAGATAACCACAGAATAATCAATATTAAATTAAATTGTCAGATTAATTTAATTCTAAGCATACATGAAATATGAGGACTCAAAGCAAGAAGTACTTGAATTAAAACATGAATAAAAGATTTGGAAAACAAAACCTCACAAGCTTACAATTAGAGTTTCGAATCCCTTTAAATCATAATAATTGAATTTAGCCACAGATGGCTTTTACTCCAATAACAAAAATAAAAGAAAGATAAAGAATTATGAAAAAAATACGTAAAAGAGAGAACCTCTTTTTGCAGTGAGGAATGGGCCTTTTATAGGATTTTCTGATCTAATCCTAATCTAATTCTAACTTTCAAAGATGTCTACCTAAATTCAAATTCAATATACATGATAATAAAAGGAAGTTTCCTAGTTAAACTCTAACTCTTCAAGTGATTAGCCTTATCTATTGTAGCAATTTCTTCACTTCATCCAAAATTCGTGATTATCATCAGTAGAGTCTTAATTTCATGCAATCTCCACTTTTCATCTCCTAAAACAAAAATTTAAGTACCAAAATAAATTCAAAACAAAGGAGATAATATCAAATAATATGTCAAGATAAGATCTTATCAAGTTCCCCCACACAGGATTCATGTTTTCATCAAGCATACATCAATTCAATATATTAGACATCTTCATAACAACTTCTCATCTCCTTTCATGTCATCCAAAAATAAGTTAATTCACATTTAAGGGTTAAGATAAAATAATAAGTGGGAGAATAAACACTCATAGCAAATATTGTTAAAACATGGCATCTTATCAATTCCGTCAAAATCAAATGAACAAGATTTGACAGCCTCATAAGGATTTCACTCTATACGCTTAAAGTGTTTAGGGTTCGTTAAGCTCTCAAATCAAAACATAGCAAGTTATTTCTATAAGCTTGCTAAAAAATCATATCTCAACCATTAAACAAAATGAACCTAATGCATAAATCAAAGGGACTTAATAAGGGTTGTAACATGACTTAAGTAAGGTATGACAAGAAGAAGCTTTTTAGATAAATAAATTGAAGTGAATCATACAAACTTATCCACACAAGTTTCAACTTAAATCAAAATTCACTTGATTCAAATATCATCTCTTTCAATCACTTTCCTTTTCCTTTCTTTCTCTCTTTTTTTTATTTTTTAAACAAAAATATCAAATAGGAGATTTTTTTTACTTCTCCCCCATTCTATAAAAATGCAACTTGAATTATATAATTTACTTTTCTTGGAAATAGTCAGAATCCTATGCAAATAAGTTTGTTACAATTCCTTCAATTTAGGGGTTTAAAATCATTAAGGATATGAAAAGAGAGAGAGGGTAATTTGGCTTATAACAAGGTTATTATGCAAGAAAAGAAATGGTAAGGCTTAAATTGGTTTTTCTAGGGATAAAAATTAAGGTAGGCTTGTTTAGGTCAAAAATGATTATCCTAAATGCCCTTATCATCTTTATACACAAATTAATAAAAAATGTGGTCTTAACACGTATTTAAAAGCAATTTCTAGTATAAACAAGCTATGTTTGATAACACACAACAAAAAAATATGTATGAGCACATATGTGATGAATGCTCTTAGGCTCAAATCTCAAGTAGGTGTCAAAAATTGTGTCAATTCTTGCACATTTTCATTCAAGAAAATCAATGAGATAAAATAATTCAATGAAAACATTAATCATGATTGTCTCTCTCATGCATTAGATGTTAAACCAAACATGTATCCTAACCAAAGAATTATTCATGAACAATAATCAGAAAATTATGATGCTATAATGAGAAATAATTAATATATGAATCAACATATCATAAGTCCAAGCACAAATCATAAAGTTCATTGTAATGAAAATACCTGCTCCCCCACACCTAAATCATACATTGTCCCTAATGTATGCATAAGATACTCACAGATCAACAAAAATAATCAAAGAAAGAAAAGAGTAGAGGACTCCTCGAAGTTATGAGCATTTGAATGTTATCTACATATGTTTCTTTTTGGTATTGGTTTTAGAGTCTACAGCATATTTTTTGTTTGCTATGGTGTTGGTGTTATCTTTAGAACGCCCTATGATCTTGAACAAAAAAAACATAAGCTACTTGGAAAAATAATTAAAACAACTTAATAATAATTAAAATTAAACTAAAAGAAAGATCAACCAAAAGTAATTAGGAAGAAGGAAAATAAATAAATAATTAAAACTAATTAAACTAATACTAAAAAATGATGGGGTGTGGCTTGTGTGTTGTGTGTGGAATTAAAACCAAAACATAAGTAAGATGGATGTGGCTTACTTGAGGATTTGTCGTAACTGGGTGCGTGGTGAGCACTGCGTGGGTACTATGTGAGATGCTAGTCTAGTTGTTTTGTGAAGAATTGTTGGTGGTTTGATACTTGGGGTGCACTAGTAATCTGTGAGGAAGCTGTCGAATTTGTAATGGAGTTGTCGAATAAGGAAGTGTTGGGCATGGATTCTCTGAGTTGGGTGGGAGGTAAGTGGTTAGTGGAGCTGCTGATGATTTGAATTTTTCTTGTAATTTCCTGTAATGATAAACAAGTAGATTAGGGCACTGGGTTTTTTTAAAAAGTAAATAATAAAAAATTGTTAAAATAAAATAAAAATATTTAAGTAAATAAAGAAATTAAATGAGAAAGAAAAAATTAAGAAATTTTTTTATTTATTTATATTGCCAAAATGCTAAATCACATAAGGCGAGATCTCACCTTATGAGATTTATTATTCTTAAATCCAGAGCACTAAATTACATAAGGTGAAATCTCGCCTTATAAGATTCAGTAGTGTAGAACTTTAAGACCTCCTTTTCCCTTAAGCCAAATAAATTTGTGTTTAAAAAAAAGCAAATGCAAACTATATATAAGTAAAACAAAATTAATAAAAACTATCAAATTTTGGGTTGCCTCCCAAAAAATGCAATTTTTTAATGTTGTATGCTTGACATGACATTTTCCTCTCCAATTTCTACATAATTGCAATATTGTACTCCTCTATATCGATTTTTATCTTGGTCATCTTTATAAATAACCTAACCAACAAAATCGAAGCTGAATGTTCAACACTATCTCCATCCATTTTCAAGATGTAAAATCCACAAGAAATACCAAACTGTTAACTTAGACTAAAACATCTTCTTTAACACCAAAAGGACGTACATGCGAACGATCAGTTAATTGAATAATCACATTAGTTTCTTGCAAAGAGTTTAGATTTAAAGCTCAATAAATGGAGTTTGGCATGACATTAATAGATGCACCTAAGTCTAACATGGCACGCTCAATTTTCTTATTACCAATAGCACATGGAAGTGTAAACATGCCTAAATGTTTGTATATTTTTTTTGGTATTTTCCTATTTATCATAGCTAATACAATCTTACCCAAATTATTCTCTCCTTGTCCTTCAACTTCCTTTTATTTATGCACAACTCTTTTAAGAATTTTGCATATTTCAGAACTTGTTTTATGGCTTCTAGAAGTGGTATATTGATTTCCACCTTTTTGAAAATTTTTAAGATCTCTCTTTCATATTTATCATCTTTTGGTTTAGCCAAACTGCTAGGAAAAGGAG
Source organism: Erythroxylum suave (assembly GCA_027563595.1). Classification (NCBI taxonomy): domain Eukaryota; kingdom Viridiplantae; phylum Streptophyta; class Magnoliopsida; order Malpighiales; family Erythroxylaceae; genus Erythroxylum; species Erythroxylum suave. The sequence continues at coordinate 39,969,127 of JAOSBN010000008.1, forward strand.
GTAAACGTGCCTTAATTTATATTGATAAAGATGAATCTTTTTTTTTTAAACCTTTGTTGATTCTTGAGTTAGAAGTTCTTCTTTGTTTTCTCCATCAACGTGCTTTTCTATCTCCATTGGTAAAGAAGTTCCAGATTGAATTTCCTTACCATTTCTTAAAGTCATTACACTCATATTCTCCTTAGGATTCACCACCGTTTGGGAAGGTAATTTTCTTGATATTTTCACTTCCCATTTACTTACCGAGGTGGCTAATTGAGTGATTTGGTTTCCTAAGTTTTGAAGGCTTGCCTTTGTTTCCTGTTGAAATTGTTAAGTATTATTAGCAAGTGCCTTAATAATTTCATCTAAAGGCATACCTAAATTTGAAAATAAAGGTTGAGCATATATAGGGGTTTGAGGTTACTTAAAATTATGAGATTGATATTATTGTTGCGCTCCTTAATTTCTATAGCTCAAGTTTGGATGATCCCTCCATCTTAGATTATAGTGATTGAAAAATGGGTCATACTTTCATTGAGGTTGGCTAGGAAATCCCCCTATGCTTTAATTCTTGAAGAGAATCTTGTTGCAATGTAGGGCCCATATCCGTAGGATGTCCAGGGAATGAGCATATTCCATACACTCTTGTAGATTGCAATAGACCTATAGCCAATTAATGAACTAGAGCAGTTAAATCTAAAATTTTATCCTTGATGTGTGAGTCACTTACCTCATTCACACTCTTAACAGCTCCATCCATCCTTGTCGCAAATTGTTGAGAATTTTTTGCCATAATTGATATCAATTGTCTGGCTATCTCAAGTGTTTTGTTTACCAAAGTTCCTCAACTAGCTACATCAACCATACTTCGATCTATTGGCAATAGTCCTTATGAAAAGTATTGAATCAGAAGTTGATCAGGAATTTGGTGATGTAGGCTTCTAGCACATAACTCCTTAAACCTTTCCCAATATTCATATAATGTTTCTCCCATAATTTTTCTAATTCCACACATCTCCTTTCTGATATTCGCTACTTGTGATGCGGGAAAAAAACTTCTCTGAAAACATTCTTTTCATCTTGCTCCATATTGTCACTAAGCCAGGTGGAAGATAATATAGCCAATCCTTTGCCTTATCTTTCTAAGCATGTCAATGGGTCAGGTCGGGTCGGGTTCGGGTCGCCCTCAACCCGACCTCAGTCATGGTGGCCAGAGGGTTAGCCCTTGGCTAGCCTAAGCCTGGATGGGTTGGCTAGCTGTCCAGCCTGCCGGCAGGTTGATTGGCCTGTGACCAGTCCTATAGCCATGTTTGATGATTTTTTAAGGAAAATTTTCAAAACGACATTGTTTCGGGAAAAATGGGCGGGCCATGGTCCGATGGTTAGCTCGTGGCCCATCCATCCTGGGCTAAAAAGGGCCTGGCCGCACTGGTCGGGCCAATATTGACATGCCTATCCTGTCACCCCTTGTGATTTCATTCCAGAGCAGACAACATGAAATTCCTTCAAGTGTTTATATTAATCTTCACCTACAAGACGACTAAAAATAGGCAGTAAGTGAATCAAACCAAATTTCAACTCGAAATCTACCTTAACATCTGGGAATTGAATGCATAAAGATTGTTGATTCAAATTTGATGCCACTAACTCCCTCAACATTCTAGGGTTGAGATTTCCCATCTTTTTGTCCACTTCTTGAAAATTAGAGTCTTCACTAATTGTTAGATCTACTTCAACTTTCATGTCTAAAGATGAGTGACCACTTCCTTACTTAGTCTCTTTTCTTAAACAACGTACTATCTTCTCAATTTTGGATTATATTGTAATTGACTTGTATGAAAGACACAAGTCATATAAGACAAGAGGTAAGTAGTAATTGTAAAAATAAAAACTTAAAGAAACTAAGAAACTTGAAATAATTCCCTGCAATGGTGCCAAATTTTGTTTAGGTTGTTAAAGCCCCCAAAATAGTCCCGATTCTTCAAACTTTTGTAGTAGTTGCAGAACTAGGTCAAATCCCTAGAAAGCTAAACATTAGCTTCTTAATTTCAATTAATAAAAGTAATATGGTTTTTTAATTAAATAACTTATTATCTAAAACTAATATGAAAAAATTAAATCAACTGAATGTAATATAAGAAAGTCAAGATTACCAAACTCCAATTCAAGGGAAATTTCTTGTCTAAGTGTAACATTGATCACTGGTTTAAAAGGAATATTTTCATAATTCAAGTTTTTAGTCTGAAATATATTAGGATAGTTGTAATAAGTCTCAAATTTTCCTAAATTAATTGATTCAAACCCAACATCCAAACCAAAACTTATCATCCATTGACTGGGTGTGATAGCATTCCATATTAAATAAATGATAGCAATAAGCTTAGTGAAAAAGACTAACCCTAAATTAAATAATCAAGATAACTGCAATTATTCAACTTAGTTTTCTTATTTATCATAAGTTAAGTATTCAATTTCATAAATAACCTATTTGCTACTAGTATCAATCCTTCATGACAATTATGGATCATTGAATTCCTAGATAGTCATAGAATAATCAATATTAAATTAAATTGTCATATTAGTTGAATATTAATCATTTATGAAATATAAGGACTCAAAGCAAGAAATACTTGAATTAAAACATGAATAAAAGATTTGGAACACAAAACCTCACAAAGGTACAACTAAAGTTTCGAATCCCCTTGAATTGAGACAATTGAATTTAGCCACAGATGGATTTTACTCCAATATCAAAAATAAAAGAAAGATAAAGAATTACAAAAAAACATAAAAAGAGAGAACCTTTTTCTATAGTAACGAATGTCCCTTTTATATGGTTTTTTGATCTGATCCTAATCTAATTCTAACTTTGAAAGATGTCTATCTAAATTCAAATTCCTACATGATAAAGATAGGAGGAAGTTTTCTAGTTAAACTCTAACTCTTCAGGTGATCAACCTTATCCATTGCAACAATCTCTTCACTTCATCCAAAATTTATGATTATCATCAATAGAGTCTCAATTTGATGCAATCTCCACTTTTCATCTCCTAAAACAAATCAAACATTAATTTTAATATTTAAGCACCAAAATAAATTCAAAACAAAGGAGATGCTATCAAATAATATATCTAGATAAGATCTTGTCAAACAACAATTGTAAGAAAACACGTGATTGACATAAAATGTTAAATTTGGTAAAGGTCAGGGGGTCGCGCCCCCTATAGGGTTGAGGGGTAGTGCCCCTCGCGAGACCCAAGGGGTAACGCCGTATTAGAAATTTTTGATGTCATAATTCTATTTGTTAATTAATCTTATTAATCTAAAATCCCTTATTCAATCACATTGAGTTGTCGAATCTCAAGACAATGAAACTCTTCAATTTGTTAATCATCACATATATCCATATCTAGAGGAAAAGCCTTAAGCCCAAACCCCAAGGCTCAAAGCCCAAAACTAATTCAGGCCCACTGAATGTTCAATCTGCTTGATGTGTGACCTTGTAGGCTTATTTAATATTAGCAAAAGGACCAAACTTTTTTTAGGCTCACAAGTTATAAGTGGTCTCTAGTAAGATATTATAACTACCCAATATTAAATAAGGACAGAATATGACACTATCTAAATTGCCGCTAATCAATTAGAGTATATTCTATAATTGGTTTGTGGCGTATACACTAACAATTTTGACCCCTTCCTTTCTAAAGGTTAAAAAAAGAGGGAGATAAAACAAAATCGAAAAAAAGAAAGGGACAAAAGGAAGAATTGGGAAGGGATTAGAAAGTTAAGGTGGAGGATGAGGAACTAAGGTAATTGATGCTTTAGTAGAGAGAGGAAGAAAAAAAATAAATTGTTCAAGAATTAGAGTCTGACTAAAAGAGGAAGAAATACCTAACATAGTATTTCAGATGACCTGACTTTATTTGATATGCCATAGAAGAAAGTTAAATTTTCTGTAACATAATAATAGTTCTAGATTATTGAATATAACAATAACTGAGATTATTAAATTATGGTCATAGTTGAGTTGATTATCATAATTTTATATTTTAGATCGAATTATTTCATATATTGCAGATTACATGTAGATTCAAATAAAGTTAAAAGAAAAAGGGGATGATCCTCATTTGTTGACTTAAAAGTAATATGCCTAATAACCGTAACCAAACTACATTTGATTACTAGATTGTTAGAAAGTCTACATTTATAACTTTGCCATGGGCTCAGGCCTTATTATTCCTCTCACAGATTCGACTCAATATATTTTAATTTTTAGAAAATAAAATAATTAAAAAGTCTGAATTTGACATGAAGAAGATAATTTGTTAAACTTCACTTAAGCATCATATTGTGGATTCTTTTAAGTGTCATACTTTTAATTTAGGGGGAGAAACTGGAATTTTCATGCTTTTTAATTGTAAAATGAAATGAAATATGATTTTAAAAATTACTCTAAACATTGAGAATGGTTATGGAATATGACATAATTAGTAATCAAAAATTTTAATTTGTTTTAATTATTTAACAATTAATTGTTATATATGGAATAAACAATTAGTCATTATATGTATCGATAACTAAAATATGACAAATTTATATAAAAAGTGAAATAGATAAGATGTAATAAGAAAACTATATTAAATATTTAAAATTATACAAATTTATCTACGTTAATTTATATTATCTATGTTAATATTTTATTATGTTTTCCAACAATAAGTTCACATAATAGTATTAATTGAAAAAAAGATATATTGTTTTGAGTATGTAATATTATAGCCTAAGTAAGCATTATCCAAACTAAGTTCACTTAAGTTGGTATAGAGTGATTTGAAATTTTGTAAATTTTTATTTAAAATACAAATTATTTTATCAGCAATTTTAGTTAGATAGTATCAAATTGACCATCCTTTATATTTACTTTATCTAGAAGCATGTGATATTGTTGGCCCAAATAGTTCATATTCAATTTTATTGAAATTTTAATTATGATCAAATTATAGATATAATAAAATAATTTTTACAATTTTTTGATTAAACTAGTTTGGTAGGACAATTTGAAAAAATAAATAGAAAGTAAAAGAATTTAAAATAAACTTAATTCAAATTCCCCATACAACTTTTTCTTAATCATAAAATTATTTATTGTCTATCTTAACTATATTAGCTAAATATTAAAGAAAAAAGCAATATTTCTTATTTTTTCACAGAAGGTTTGATATAGAGTATTAGTTCCTTTAAATCTCCAATTTATATAGAGAAAAGTTTTTAAAATTTTACAAATAAATATATTTTAAATTAAATTAATTTAATTTTTAATTTAAATTGAACTAGGGTTTTCTTTTTCTAATGGCTTTTATACTTATGAACTATTAGGTTTTAATATGTTGACAATAATTATAAATAATAATTAAAATTATAATTAGAATTAGATAAATCAAACATCTTTTGATTTTTTATTTCTCATTAAATAATTTATAATCATAAATCAAAATTGACGAATAGCAATACATTAAACCACTCAAAAATTAAGAATGTCAAAGGTGATTTTATTTAACTTATACATGCATAGTTATAATGTATAGTTTAATCTTTTTCTACACAATATTTTAATTAGATATACAGTTAGACACTCGTTCTATCTCAACCAAAGAAAATACGGAAACTAAGTAAAAAAGTACTCCAAATTGGAGAATACTCGAAACTTTTTCAATTAAGGAATGAGTAGCAATATACAAATCAATAGAGAATAACTAGGAAACATCATGCTAAACTAAAGTTCTGAATAGTGCAAGGGGGAGGAAGATTTAAAAAAATGTCAATGATAGTCGAAATGAGGAGAGATATATATTCCTAATCTCAGACAATCTCAAAAAGACTATAGAACTTTAGTAGTAAAGGAGTTAAATGTGAACCTTTAGACTACAATGTAGGATATGATTGAGGAAGCTTCTGTAGACCTCCCATCTAGTAGCTCTCCTAAAGCTGGTGCTAAGGAAGAGGAAAATAAGATGGACTTTGAGTAATAAGAAGCAGCATAAAGAGGAATAGGAAAATCTCCTCCCAAGCATTTTATCCTAGAATATCAAAGGACTTAATGGTCTAATTATATAAAGGATGTTAATCCCTTTTTGGTTAGTCTTTTAGAAACAAAGATAAAGAAAGACACTTAGAATGATATGAATTTCCTTAGTAAATAATGGAACTCTCTTACGAATTAACAAAGTGATCATAATGGGATAATATTTATATTTTTTTATCCATCAAAACTAGATATTAATAATCCTTTGATAAAAGATTAGTTCATCCATATTTATATTAGAATGGAACAAATGCAATCCATCTTCTATATTCTCTTTTCTATGCATTCAACCTAGCTTTCCAAAGAATCCTCTTTTGGAATAGATTTAAGAACTTATGGGACACTATTTAAGAACCATGAATGTTAATAGATGATTTCAACAATACTCTATTACCTATGAAGGAAGCTAAATAGGGAATTAGTAGATGAGCAATGGTTGGTGATTTATCCAGAGAGTAAAACAACTTTTAATAACCCTTTTTACCGTGGCATTCATCTATACAAGTTTAAAACATGTTTAATATCCAAAAGAAGCATTATCCATTTAGATTTAAAACTATTTAGTGAGTGTTGCATGTTTTGGGGAAGCTATCATAAAAAAGGTAAGAATTAACTTGTAAGGCAACAAACTATATACTTACATAAGGAAAATAAATTTAATAAAAATTGTTCTCGAACACTTGAAGGGAAAAAAAAGTCCTTAGATACTCAAACTACAAGCAAAAGGCAAAATCTTTACAATTCTTCAAATGACTTGGCCTTGTAGGAGTAGGAGAAGTAAGCTTTTTCAACTATAACCAGGCAGTTGAGTTTCACCATTCCCTCATCAAACAAAGATAAACAATCCACTGTTACAAAAGGACGTGACAAGAATAATTTTTTTTATGAGACTCTACTTTCTAGGAAAAACATTAATAGAATTGTATCTTTTAAGAACCATCACTGCTTATAGTTGCACTCAAAAGAAGACATTAGAAAGGAGGATATTACCTTATTCTCTATCATATTTAGAACTTTTTCCAATACAATCTCCTCATTCAGTTTACTAAAGAACACTATTATTGAATATATCTCTTATTAGGATGTAGCTCTTTTAATTGATCCCTTCATCCTCAACGTTGTAGAGAAGACTATATTTGATTTAAAGTCAAATAAAGTACCAAGGCCATATAAACCCGATACCTATATTTCTGTAAAATCTAGTATCATATAAAAAAACATGGTTATGAATGTTGTGCTTGAATTTTTCTCAAAAGAGAAAATGTTGAAAGGACTCAACAAAACCTTTATAACCTTGCTTTAAAAGCAAAATTACCAAGCTCCATAAAGGATTTTCGACCCATCTCATGTTGAAATACAAAGTAGTTTCAAGAATGCTAGTAGACAGGTTGAAGATCATAATGTCCAAGATTGAAGATGCATCTCAAGGATGTTTCATAAAGAAAAATTGATAGGTGATAAAGTTCTAATAGTCCAAAAGGTCCTTAAAAACTACAATAGAAAAGGATTAAGTAAAAATTATGATATCAAAGTATATTTTAATGTGCTTTTGACATCTTGGATTGGTCCTTTATTATAAACATAATGACAACATATGGTTTCCCTTCGAAGTTTGTGGATGCCTTACTATAATATGGCATAACGATCAGTGGAATCCCCTATCCCATTACCTTTTCATTCTCAGTATGAAAATCTTGATCAAGTTAACAAAATATGGAGTTAGCAGAGAACAAAATTTCAAATTCCACAACACAAGGATATAAGGATCACTAGACTATCCTTTATTAATGATCTCATTTTATTTTCAAAGGTTGATCCTAATTAAAATAATGAATACTCTAAATTCTTTCAAGGCACCCTCAAGTCTCTCAATTAATATTTAGAAAATTCAAAATTTCCTATCTTCAAGTGCCTTAACTTATGCATCATGTCTATAATGCTTCACTAGTCTCTAAGCTTTAAAACCTCCTCTACCCTATCTTGGGATCCCATTCTTAACCAAAAGGCCTTCTTATACTAAATTCAATCCTCTTATTAATAAAAGTAGCTTAATGATTCCTAGCTAGTGAAATAGTAGCTTATCTCTAGGTGGCAAAACTATGCTACTCATACTAATTCTTAATAACATACATATGTACTAGATTTCACATATTTGGTTCCCTATAAGCATAATTAAGAGAATAGAACAGACTTTGAGGAAATTCATCTAGACAAGTAATGGTACTAGTTGCTTTAAGGCTAAGGTTAAATTGTGTGACCTCTATTTACTCAAGAAAGAAGGAGGATTAGAGATGTTGCCAATCAAGATTACAAATCAAATGTAGTTCATTAAAAGGAATTGGAGAATCTTGGTAGAAAAAAGCTTATTATGGGTAAAGCAGATACATGCATTCTATTTAAGGAGGGGAAGCTTTTGGAGAATCAAGCCTAGACATAACACATCTTAGACCAGAAACATATTCCATAACTGAAAGGAAAGGTTGGAATATGAATTAAAACACAAAGTAGGAGATAAGAAATTAACATCATTTTGATATTATAATTAATCTTTTTTAAGGCCTCTAATTGTAGTTCGTTCATTAGATTTTTTAAAAACTCCATTACAGACAATACTACCATTGAGGAAGCTCAAAATTCTAACTCCTTGACTTACTCATCTTTATAAAACCTAAACTTGGATTAATAAGATAAAGCCCTCTAGACCCTTAACACTTCTGGTTCTTTCACCAATATTTCATACAGAAGTCTCATTAGAGCATAAGGTCAAAAAGTTCCTTAAAGCAAGCTCTTCTAGTATCGTCAAACTAGTTTTAGAGCTTCCTTTATATTACAATTAGCCATTAAAGGGAGGTTATTCACTATGGATGGAGTAAACAAGGTATCAGTACATCTTTGATAATTGTATGCTCTGTCACCAAAAACCTGAAACATTTTCTCATATAATCTTTGAAAGTAATATATTCTTTAACACATAGAATCCAATTATGCATCTATGTAACCAAAATTTACATGCAAAAACTTGACAAGGAATTATAGACTAGTGATGTTCCACTCAAAAGAAAAAAAAATGGTTGGCATTCAAGATCGCTTTGAGTTGCATGCTGCACAACACTTGGAATGAGAGAAATAGGAGAATCTTTGGTCATTCTATCACCTCATCTCATGGCTTACTAACTCTACAATATAAACCATAACTTTGCGTTTGGTTGATGTCTCCGTCGATGGAGACAGATAATAAAACACAAAAATCCTATGCTCAGCAGTGTTTGGTTGCTGACACTGCCTATTTTTTTCTGACGCCAGCTCATAAAAACAAAAAAAATTTGTCAACCGTGGCACAACTTTCTTGTGCCTGTTATAGAAACAAAACACAATAAAATTTGGACAAAAATATCCCCACAACGTTGAATGACCAAAGACTTAAACGACTTCATTAAGTTTACAGCAAAAACACGTTCTTCTCTCTTGTTCGTCTCTCTACAACACGTCTCTCTACAGCACGTTCTTCTCTTTTGTTCATCTGTCTACAGCACGTTCTTCTCTACTGCACGTAATCGACGGTCAAAGGTGAGTTCATCTTCTTCTTCTTCTTTTTTTGCTATTTTAGTGTTTGTCAACTTGAAATCTACATTATCCATTTCATTTTCTTCATTTTCGGGGGGAGGGGCGGTCCTAATTTTAACAATTGAAGTTTAGGGGGGGGGGGTTTCCAAAATTACGTTAGGGGTTTATTTCTTCATTCCTCTATGATATGATTTCCATTATTTTTTCTTCAATTGCTGACATGTGTAATTAACCCTAGATTTTATGTGTTTCAAAATATTTGAGAGATTTTTACAATATTAGTTTAATAGTTTCTTTCCTACTGTTCCATGACTGGATTTATGTTCAAATGGCTTCAATTGGTTAAGGGTTTACGATTTTTAGGGTTTAGGCCTATTTTTGTGTTTTGTGTTTTGTGTTTTGAGTTTCTTTCTTTATTTGTGTTTCAAATTTTTGTATGCTCTGATTTTTTGTATTTTTTGTTTTGATTTTTTGATTATTTTTTTATTTGTATTTTTTTTAATTTTTATTTTGGAATATTTCTTCTTTTATTAATTTTCATTCAATTTTTTAAGGTTGAAGGTGACATTACTCGGTTTGTGCATCTGTTGTCATTGAAGTTGAGGTATTTCAATTAATCCCTCTTTTGTTT